>JAASFO010000533.1:0-18590 GCA_023333815.1 Globisporangium recalcitrans
ACTTCTTGTTTGTCTTGTTCCAGCATCGTGGTCCAGTTGTGGTGACTTGGACTTTTGACAATGGCATTGGAGGTTCGGAGGAACTCGTCGATCTGTGTGTGGATGTCGCGGGTGGCATTGAGAATGGTGCGACAACCAGCGAGGCGATGGAGAAGGCTTTCCGAGTCACAGCTGGGTTTGAGCCTGACCAACGTGCCGATGATCCTCATTCCCCTGAACACCACATCCCGTGGAAGTTCAGCATCCTGATCTCCGCTGAAGAAACCATGCAACCTGCCGATGACGTCACTCCAGAGTCTCGACAACTCGTGGGTCGCAGAACCATACTCTCTCAGTGATTGCAGCGACGCTGAGAGCAAGGCGTGGAGACCTCCTGGCGCTATCTCTCGATTGTGTCTAATGATCAAGAGCAGCGTTTCCATGTTTCTCCATTGCGTAGCAGCCAGCAGCACTGTCTCTCCATTTGAAGCTCGACCATCCACAGAAGCCCCAACCGAAAGCAGCAACTCAACCACACCAAAGTGCCCAGAAGTACCTGCAGCAACCACTGCCGTTTCTCCATGAGCGTTCACAGCATCGGCACTGGCGTGGTTGTCGAGCAAAACCTTCACAATCGCCACGTGACCTTCTCGTGCAGCACGAATCAACGGTGTATCACCACGAGCGTCAGCAGCATCCACGTGTGCGCCACGCTCCAAGAGCAGCCCCACAACCTCTTCATGTCCGAGTGATGCCGCGATGCAGAGAATAGTGTCGCCACGAACGACTTCTTGAGCATCCAGCAATCCATCGCCAACATGGGGGAGAGAGTCCTTGACGCCTTGCACGTCGCCAAGACGGCAGAGCTCGCACAGGCGCGCCACATGAGCCTCGCGCGCGCCGCCGCTGCGACCGTCGTCTGCCCCAGTCGCGCGCTCGTGGTGTCTGTCCATTTTGCTTGTGCCTTCGAGCTTCTAAATGGGTCTTGTCTTCTTCTCTGCAGATTCGATAATGAGGAATACTCACACAGCAGAAAAGACTGTCTTCTTGAATGGAAGGTATCGTTGTCCCTCAATGTAGACCTCCTCAAAACGAAGACTCGTTCTCCTATTCGGGTAACTTTGTCATTCTAACCAACCAATGCTTTTGAGAAGAAGATGATATCAGTTTCTACATCCTTCTTACAATGCAAATTCGGCAGCTAAATGTGGTGACATGCAATTTGGAGAACTCGGAATGGGAAGTGAATGAGTCAACAGAGTCAGCAGTATCCAATCTAACTAGGCAATGACACGACCCTGAGTCACCAAAACGCTGCACAGATGCAGACTGCTGTTGCTGGGGTATGCCTGCACTGGGCAATGTGGAGAGCGTAGGTTGATGTGGTCTCTGGCAATTGGTGCCGCCAGGACAGTGCTCGCACCATGCAGTCGCAGTTGCCAAAATATGCAATGGTCTCCAACATCTTTTGTCAAATGGATTGTCCATTCTGTTTAGTCACCCTTTCTGACATCAGAGTATCCTGCCATTCAGCATACTCTACCACCAAAACGGATACCTGCAGCAACCGGTTTGCTCCAACTCCTTCTCTCAATGTGAACATTCGAACAGTGAGAATGCAAAGTGCAATTTTATATGAGTTAGAATCATTTTTGGAGTCCGACATCTTGATTATAGTATGAAGTTGCTGTGCTGCCCTCTCATTGGCTGGACGGAAAGTTGCTACTATTTATTTGTTGATCTAAGCTTTCTCATACCTGATACGTTTGTAACAGTGTGCGATACAAACACCTCGCAACAAAGTCGCTCTCATCAACCTCTCACACTCATCTTGCTGCTGCAAGTGGGAAGAAAAATGAGATCCCAAATCCTCACTCCCTCATTTCGCTTCTTCCTGACGACTCAAGAGCAGCGAACGCAAAGATGACCTCCAACAGCTACGGCACTGTCGGTACGACACAGGGAGCTGCGGAACGGCAATGCGCGCTTGCTCACTTGCCAACCATGGTCTCTCACTGATACTGCCTCTCTCTCTCTGTGCGTGTGACTTGTGTGTGGACTGCGTAGACTTCGCGCAGGAGCAGGACGCGTTCCTGTCGACGACGCGCCGAGACTCAGCGTCGTCGTCCTCCAAGCGCCTCGCGACGTGGGGGAAGCTCGCGGTCGGTGCGGCGCTCGGCGTCGCAGGCGTCGCGTACTGCGTGAGCGTGCAGTCGTCGCTCCAGGCGCAGCACGCGACCATCGCGCTCATGCAGCAGCAAATGTGGGTCTACTGCGCAGTACTCGCTCGTAATGATATGATGTCCCGTTGGTCTTGTCGTCCATGCTAATGGCGCTCTATTGTGTCTCACAGTGAAGCGATGCACTCGGTGGTCGTGCAGAGCGCGGCGAGCCAGACCCGCGAGACGATCTCCAACAGCGCGCACTACGCGGCGTCCACCAAGTTCCCGTCCAAGTTCAGCGTCAAGCACGTGACGCCGCTCAAGACGCAGGACAACCGCGGCACGTGCTGGGACTTTGCGACGATCGGACCGCTGGAGCAGAGCTACCGCGCGCAGGGCATCCGCCACGGATGGCTCAAGCACGACGAGTACGTGGCGTTCTCGGAGCAGGCGTACGGCGCCGAGGTGCTGCGTCTCTGCTCGGGTCCGCCGGGCTCCCCGCAGCAAGTGGCGTGTCTGATCCCAGGCAACCAGATCTGGGAGAACTCGACCGAAGGTGGCGAGTCGGCCGAGCTCTACTACCTGATGAACGGGCTCAAGGACTCGATCTTCCCGGACTCGCTCTGTCCGTACGTCCCGGACGACGGCAACGACACGCTGTGCGCGAGTCTGACGCCGCAAAAGCGCGCGACCAACCCGCTCAAGCTCGCGCTGCGCAAGATGGACACGCTGTACGAGGAGGTGTCGGTCAAGAAGGCGCTGGTGCACGACCAGCGCGCCATGGCGTTCACGACCTCGATGCCGTACATCACGTACTACTACCCGTGTGTCGGCGCGTTCGCGAACGACACGCGCTGCAACCCGGCGTCGCCATCGTGCACGCTGTGCCCGGCCGAGTTGGCGCACACGACGTGCTGCATCCCCGTGCACGGGAAGGAGAACTACAACATGGACGGCGAGTTCATCACGAGCAAGGGCATGCTGCCGGAGGGCGGCCACGTGATGACGCTCGTGGGCTACAACGACCTCTACCGCACGCAGCAGGGGTACACCGGCGGCTTCATCCTCAAGAACTCGTGGTGGGATGGTGTGCACCCAAAGCTCGGGCCGACGCACGCGCGCGGCAGCCACACGATCAAGTGGTGGATGCAGGAGGTCTCGGACTGGGAGGAGCGCAGCATGTGTCCAAACAGCCACAACCCAGAGAACTGGTACCAGTGCGGAGACTTTGGCGAGGTCATTGAGCGCAACGCAGACTCGGGTCTGCGCGTGCCATTGCCGCTGACGAAGTCCGGTGTGTTCCAGGAAGGCATCGAGTCGTGTTTGTCGGAGGAGACGCAGTTGTACGCGAAAACCAACCTGCAGCCGCTGCACTTGCGCTGCACGGACCCGGAGTACTGCTCGCAGGACGCCAACGTCACATACTTTGCGCGCAACTCGACCGACTACGGCGACCGCATGACGATCATGTGCTTCTTCGAGTACAACACGGCCAACAAGAGCGCGAGCGAACTCTGTTTGCCGCCGCTGCTCGTGCAGCAGATCGCGTACGTGTTCTCGCCGGTGGAGGACGAGGTGCTGACCAACGACCCAGACGTGTGCGGCCACTACTTCTACCCGTACGAGGTGCTCCAGCAGTATGTGAGCAAGTTCAGCAACTTCTACGTCAACAACTTTGACGTCAAGTGGCACCCGCAGTCCTACGCCGCGAACGCTCACCACTACCCGCTGCTCGACTACACGGAGGTGGTGACGTCCACGCGCAAGCAGAACGAGTACGCGTTCGTCGGTCCCTTCCCGTTCGCGCGCGTCGTCGCCAAGGACGACTTGCCAAAGGTGGAGCTCTAAGTGACGAAGAGAGCGAGAGAGTGTTGAGATGACGATGAAAAGCCTGCGTTTTTGTATCCGCGTGATGAAAAGGAGGATCGTTTGGTCGACCAAGGTGTCTGTCCTAAGAACAAGCTGTCCATGTTGATCAGCCAACCCTGCGCCTTTTGGTTTTGACATTCCGGCCGAGTTGTGCATTGCTCCATGCTGAAGAGTACATGTTTGTGTGTGTGTATTATAGATTATGGTGTTTGGTTTGGGTGGTATTGTTCCTTTGACGCGCGAACGCTTCTCGGTTGAGCGAGCCTGGTGTGTGTGCTAACCTCGCACACCACACTGCAACTGGGTCACATATCGCTCACTGCTCGCAGAACGTCTTGGCGTTCTGGAAGAGACGCAGCCAAGGACTGGCTTGCAGCGCCTCGAACGACTTTGGCATCCACGGCCACTGCCACTTGAGGTACACGCGCTCCGGGTGCGGCATCAGGCACATGTGGCGACCGTCGGCCGACACGAGACCCGCGATGCCGTTTGGCGACCCGTTCGGGTTGAACGGGTACTCCTCCGTGACCTGGTTCGCGTCGTCGACGTATCGGATCGGCGCCAGGTCGTTGTCCAGGAACGTCTGCGTGATCTTCGGGTGCGTGAAGTGCGCGCGACCCTCGCCGTGAGCCACCCAGACACCGAGCGACGTGCCCTCCATGCCCTTGAGCATCACGGCGTTCGACTTCTGGATCTGCACGGACACGAAGCGCGACTCGTAGCGACCCGACTCGTTGTGCACGAAGCGCGGCGTGGCCGACACCTGGGTCTCCTTCTCGAGCTCCTCGGCGTTCGGCGGGTTCACCCAGCCGAGCAGCGACATGAGCTGGCAGCCGTTGCACACGCCGAGACTGAACGTGTCCTTGCGGTCCTTGAACGCCGAGAACTGCTTGAGCACGTTCTCGTGGAACTTGACGACGCCAGCCCAGCCCTTGGCCGAGCCCATGACGTCAGCGAACGAGAAGCCGCCCACAAACGCGATACCGCGGAAGCGCTCGTCGAGCGTCACGCGACCCGCGACCAGGTCCGACATGATGATGTCCCAGACCTCGAAGCCCGCCGAGTGGAACGCCGAGATCATCTCGCGCTCGCCGTTGCTGCCTTCTTCACGGAGCACGGCGACGCGGTGCTGGTTGCGCGTGCTCAGCTGGCGCTCTGGGGTCGGCAGAGGCTCGAACGTCACCTTCCAGTCGGGAGCCACACGCGTGCGCAGCGAGCGCTGCTCCTGCGCGACGCAGTCTGGGTTGCGCTGCTTCTTCTCGAGCTCGAAGCTCGTGGCTTCCCACACGTCACGCAAGTCCACCATCTGGTCCTGGATCGCGCTCTGGCCGTCCACGCGGATCTTGATCTCGCCGTCGTTCGTCACCTTGCCGAGCTTGACGAGCGACACGCTGTGGCTCGCAAAGATCGCTTCGACCTCGGTCGCGTGCTGGCCGGCCGCCACCTGGAACACCAGACCGAGCTCTTCCGAGAACAACGCGTGGAGCACGTCTCGCGTCGTGAGCTTCTCCTGGGTCTTGGCGTACGGGATGTCGACATCGAGACCGCAGTTGCCCGCGAACGCCATCTCCACGAGCGAGACCACGAGACCACCATCCGAGCGATCGTGACCAGCGAGCAGCAAGTCCTTCTTGATCGCCGCCTGGGTCGCATTGAACGCGTTCTTCAACAGCGCGGCGTCCTCGACATCCGGCGAGTGCGAGCCGAGCTGGTTGTAGACCTGAGCCAACGCCGAGCCGCCGAGACGGTTCAAGCCCTTGCCGATGTCGACGTAGTAGATCAGACTGTCCGCGACGTGGGTCTTCAGGTCTGGGGTGACGGTCTTCTCGACGTCGTCACAGGCAGCATACATCGTGATCACCAAAGTGCCAGGCGCCTTGACGTCCTGCTTGTTGACCTTGGCAGCCATCGAGAGCGAGTCCTTGCCGCCGTCCACCGACACGCCGACTTCCTTCATGAACTCGGTCATCGCCGAGCAGCACTCGTACATGCGCGCAGCCTCACCAGGGAGCTTGGCAGCCCACATCCAGTTCGCCGAGCACTTGCAGTCGTCGAGACCGCGACGAGCAAGCGACGCCCACACCAAGTTGGTCAGCGACTCGCCGACACTCAAGCGAGCCATGGCGCCAGGGCTCAGCAGTCCCTTCACAGGCTGCTCACCACAGGCACTGGCAACACCAGGCACCTTGCCTTCGCTGGCGAAGTGGGTCTGCGCCACGACAGCGCAGTTCGCGAGTGGCAGCTGCAGTGGACCCACGGTCTGCTGCTGCGCGATCAAACCGCTGACACTGCGGTCCACCTTGGAGGTCAAGAAGCGCTTCGAGCCGACCGACACCAGGCGCAGCACGCGATCCAAAGCATCACGCAGCGTGATGTCCGCAGGGAACGCGAGCTCGCTCAAGCTCTCAGCCACCTTGGTGTCCTTGAAGGTCTTCTGCGGCATCTTGCCGAGCACCAGGTCGAGGTCCAAGTCGAACGGCGTCGAGTCGTCTTCCGAGTCGTGGAGCACGACGCGACCGTCGCCCGTGACCTGGCCGAGGAGCGAGTAAGGGCAGTTCTCGCGCACGCAGATCTTGTGGAAGAGATCAGCGTCCTCTGGACGCAGCAAGAGCGCGTTGTTCTCCTGGTACTCGGCTCCCCAGATCTCGAGCACAGACAGAGTGTCGTCGCCGACCAGCAGCTTGCGCACTTCGTAGCGAGCACCGCCGCGGTTCGCGTCGCCCGCCTTGGCGTTCGGCACTTCGACGATCTCCTTGAGCACGTTGCCGTTGCCGCCGGCACCCTGGTCGTGGATCGACACGATCGGGTTCTTGTCGCCGAGCTCGATGCACGCGCGGATGACCTTGTTCATCTTGTTTTCCATCTCGGCGTCACCGCGCTGCACGGCGTTGAAGTCGAGCTCCGCGGTCTTCGCGTCCTGGATACGACTGGACGCGGCGCCGCCACCCATACCGATGCGGTAGGCTGGTCCACCCACTTTGACGACCCACATCTGGAGCTCCGGGTCGCCCTTCGTGGTGTGACGGCCGTCCAATTGGCCCAGACCGGCAGAGAACATGATCGGCTTGATGTATTCGCGACGCTCGCCACCTGGGAGCACCATACCGAACGAGCGCGTGAAGCCCGTGACGACCGGCTCGCCGAACTTGTTCCCGTAGTCGGACGCGCCGTTCGACGCCTGCACGAGGATGTCGCGCGGGTGCGCGAGGTTCGATGGGTACTCGAGCTTGGCGTCTTCCCATGGCAAAGCGTAGCCGTCCAAGTGCAGGTTGCCAACCGAGTAGGCGCTCACACCCGCGATGACGTGGGCACCGCGACCCGTGGCTTGCACATCACGGATGCGACCGCCAGTACCAGTCTCGGCACCTGGGAAAGGCGCCACACCGGATGGGAAGTTGTGCGTCTCAGCCGTCAACAGCACGTGGCTCTCAAGCGTCTTCTCTTCGATCTGCGAAGGTTCACCGGCGGTCTTTGGTCCCACAGTCACGATCTTGGCACCCTTGATGACCGACGAGTTGTCGTGGAACGCGATCACCGAGTTCTGCTTCGCGGTCTCCGTGAGCGTGGACTTGACCATCTGGAAGAGCGTCTGCGGCATCTCGACGCCGTCGAGCACGATCTTGCCGCCGAAGAACCAGTGGCGCGAGTGCTCCGAGTTACTCTGCCCCATGTCGAAGCACTCGACGTCAGTCGGGTCGCGCTGGAGCTTCTCCTTGAACAGCTTGAGGTAGTACTGCAGATCCCAGTCGTCGAAGCCCAGACCGATCTCGTCGTTGATCTCCTTGAGCGCGTCCAGACCGCGCTCCATGATCGGCACCTTGCGCACAGGAACCACGGACTTGCCGTGCCAGAAACTCGTGAGCGGCGATGGGTACACCTGCTGCGTCATGCGGTCGCACTCGGTCGCGAGCAGCGCCGCTTCGAGGGACGCGCGCGCGTCATCTGCGTTCGCACCCGAAGTGATCGAGTAGCACACGCGGTAGCGCGTGGCGCGCTCGATGCGCTTGACGGCCGAGACACCGCACGCCTGGCAGATAGCCACGGCGTTACTGGACCACGCGGTCGAGAAGTTCATGCGCGGACCCACCTCGACGACCCATTGCTGACCCGACATCGAAGCAGCCGCCACATCCAGGAACGACGCGTCTGGACGCGTCTGCTGCGGCTCAAAGGTCTCGCTGAGCAGCCAGTGGAGCGTGTCCTGCTCTGCGGCCGAGAGCGCGAGGAAGACGCCCGAGCCGCGCGGCGCCTGCTCCTTAGTCTCGATGTAGAAACAGTACTCGGTCTCGAGCACCTCCACCGTCACGCCACGCGGTGCCACCTGCGCGCGCAAGTGTGTCAGCAGCGTGTGCGTCGCGTGGTCCGTGAACGCCGGCGCGCGATAGAAGCGCAGCAGAGGCGCATTCGCGTGCGCGGTCTTCTGCTTCTTGTCCGCGGCAACGGTCGCCATTGAGGGGGAGGGGAGGGATGCAGAGAGAGAGAGAGAGAAACGAGGGGGGATCTGGGAGCTCGAGAGCGTTTTCGGATCTGGAGCAACCTCTAGAGCACAATGCAGAAGCGCGAGTTTGAAGTGACAGCACGATGGCAGCAACAGCGCAGTTTCGGACGACGACTGATTGGCCAGTGGATGTCGAAGCTGCAGATCGGTGGTGGTGCGTGCGACCTGTGCAGTTCAACATCTAGCAGAAACAGGACAGCGGCGTGTGATTGGAGGAAAAAGAAGGAAGCCTACCCCTTCACACCCGCCAACCCCACAACTGACAACCACTTGGTTTGTGTGTGTGTGTTTTCACTTGGTGGAAGTTGATTGTGCAACTGGTGTTGCGCAATGAGAGGTCAGGAGCAAACTACACCTGCTTGCTTGTTGATGAGCAAACGGACTTGCTTCAGTCGAGTTGTTCATCTGCTCAGCAGACGTCTCACCTTGCAGGAGAAGAGTGCAGAGCTCGTGTGTGTGCGAGTGATGAGGTTACAGTCGGTCTCACCTACCACTTGTGTTGCATTTTGAGGGCATGATCGCGCTTCAACACCCCGTCCAAGACTCGCTCGCTTCTGAAGACTGGGAACGAACGAGTCTGCTGCTTGGAAGCAGAGAGTGAAGATCTCGTCACCCACCACACTGCTCGATATCATCAGCTGCATAATCGTCGACAGTAGCAACAAATGCGTCAAGCACTCTGGTGATTGCTTCGCTGTGCCAAATCGTCACCTCAGCCAGCCATTAGAGTGTGTGTGTGGATGTGGATGGATGGCTACGCTGACTTCAACGTGGACTCTCTTTTCAGCGAATCACGCGACACTTCCTCTTTTCGCCCAATCAACTCGCACTCCTCTTCATCTTTTTGTTTTTAGCCAGTCACAGTCGGTTTTCAATTTGGTGTGGCAGACGCGCAGCGATTCATCATGACCTCACATCCATCACAATCAACAAAGAAAACAGCAGAACAAGCGCGATGGTGATGCTCGTCCAGCGCTCTGCAGCGCTTCTGCGTGCGTCTCTCAAGCTGCAGACCGCACCACTGCGCCGCATCACTGGCGTCAGCACTGCTGCGCCTCTCGCACGCGGCGTGTCGACTCCGTTCTCCTCCAAGACTCGCTCTGCCGCCTGCAAGACTCCCGCGCTCGTGTCGCCATTGCTGCAAAAGGTATGGTGACGCTTGTCTACCTGATGCTCATGTGCGTGTAGTCCAATGCTAATCTATGTGATGTGTGTATGTGTGGATACAGTCGCGCAATGTGGCGGGTCTGTTTGCTGCCGGGAGCACGACGGCTGTGTGCACGTACTGCTCGAGCACCGCCCCAGCTGCCGCATCTCCGAGCGTTGCTATTGCGGACGCCACGACATCAGTAGCGCAGCCGAAAGTGACGCTGTACCAATACGAGCCGTGCCCGTACTGCTGCAAGGTCAAGGCGGTGCTCGACTACCTGCGCATCCCGTACAACGTCGTGGAGGTGAACCCGCTCACGAAGAAAGAAACCAAGCCGCTCACCGACTACAAGAAAGTGCCGGTGTGCACGATCAACGACGAGGTCGTGGTCGACTCGTCAGTCATCATCTCGCGGCTGCGCGAGCTCGTGCTCGACGAGGACGACACCAGTGGGTCGGTCGCGAATGGCGGCGTGTCGTTCGAAGAGGAAGAGAAATGGCGCAAGTGGGTCGACGAGAAGCTCGTGAGTGCCTGCTGCTTGAACAAGATGTGAGATCGTGTTGGTTGCTAACTGACAAAGCCTGTGGTATATCGACGAACGTACAGATTCTGTTGACGCCGCCGAACATCTACCGCACGTTCCCAGAGTCGCTGCAGGCGTTCGACTACTGCCTGACGGAGGGCAAGTTCACGGCGACCGAGCGGTACATGTCCAAGTACGCTGGCGCCGTCGCGATGTACTTTATCGCGAAGAAGCTCAAGACCAAGTACGAGATCAAGGACGAGCGCGAGGCGCTCTACGCGGCGATCGACGCGTACATGGGTGCGGTGGGCGACCGCGACTTCCTGGGCGGCAGCGAGCCCAACATGGCGGACCTCTCGGTGTTTGGCGTCGTGCGATCGGTCGCGGGGCTCGAGACGTTCGACGACCTCATGACGCACACGACGATCAAGCCCTGGTTCGCCCGCATGACTGAGAAAGTCGGTCCAACGACGCGTGTGAGCTCGGAATAAAGACTTGCAGCAGTAGAGCTCGCACCAGCTACAGGATGCTAACCATGCGACCTCCACCAGTCAAATAGAAGTTGTTCCTACCTCAAGCATAAAAGAGAGAACCGATTTTCAGTTTGCTTGGTTGAGGGCAAGTTGGTCCACACATGCGACTGCTACGCGTCAATCGTGGTACAACCATCGTGTCTGTCTAGGTACATATCTATGGCTTGTTCTTTTGCAGACGGTGGTAGGACATGCCCGTGCCAGAGATGTTGTCGCCGAGACCCGCCGTGTGATCCGGCTTCTTGCACGCCAGCATCGGCACGAGGTAGCACTGGTAGTCGGCTTCCTGCCACGTGATCACCGGCGAGAACGGGTCGATTGCCACTTTCAGCGACTGCTGCTTGCTCACAAGCACTTGACGCCCCAACAGCAACTCGACGCGCTCCGGATCCACCTCCATCTCCGATGCTGGACGCATGGTCTCCGGGTTCGAGTTGTTCTTGCCGCACGCCAGTTTCGAGCTCATGAGCGCGCTCTGCACGAGCGCCGCGGTCGGATCCTCCCAGATGCTGTCCTGCTTCTGACAGATGATGTGGAACTGCAGCGTGTGGAAGTGGATGCGACTGAGCTGCGCGAGCGCGAGCTGCTCGGCCCTGGCGCTCTCGCTCTTGCCGCGACCGTTGTTCTGGAACGCTCGCTGCGCGCGCGAGGCGAACTGGATGACGTCGTTCAGCTGCTCGCTGATCTGCGCGACGGTCGGACGCGAGTTCGTTGCCGTGCCTTCTTCTCCCGTGACCAGGTAGTGGTGCAGAATGTAGAGCTCTTGCTCGTTCAGCCCGATCGAGTCGACCCACGGCAGCACGAGGCGCACAGTGTCGTCAAACAGCGAAAAGTCTAACACAAACGAAGTCATGTATCAGTCAGCCATCTCGATCTCAGGACATGGTGACAAAGCAAAACGACGACACAGTGAACCTACCAGAGACAGCGGCGAACTCGTAATGGGACGGCACTTGCTTGAGGAACAGGTTCTGCAGCACCTCCGAGAGCTTGGTGAGGCGCGTCAGGCGGCGCTCCTCGTCCGTCTCGACCTCCATGAGCTGCAAGCCGCCAAACACGACCAGGTCCGGGTTGAACGCGTCGAGCGCCTGCTCAAACTCTTCGAGCACCGACAGTCGCGCGTTGTAGATGTCGTGGTTCAGGTAGTACCGGTTCGCGCGCGGCGTCACGTGCGCACGGAACTCGTCGCCCTTGCTGTACTCGAGCACGAGGTGCACGTCTTCGTGCTCGTGGTCGTCCAGGTGGCCCACCAGCTGGATGTTTGCGTTGAAGTGCTTGCGCATCTCCTTGCCGATCGCAGCGCCGAGCAGCACCGAGCAGCCCTCGACCGCCGCGCGGTCCGCCATCGTCGCCGCGTTGCCGCCCACCTTGTGCTTCACGCCACTGATCTCGTTCGCGAACTTGACGATCTCGCGAAACTGCTCCGGGGACGACATGCTCTGCTCGGCCGCCGCACCGTTCGCAAAGTAGAACGCAAAGCTCTCCTGCAGATCGCGCAGCGAGTTGATGCGCTCGTGGTGCTCCTTGGCGAGCGTCTTGGCGTACTCGCGCTTGCTCCCGCTGCTCTTCTTCTTCTTCTTCTTGTGGTGGCTGTGGAACTGCTCCTCCTCGACCTTCTGCACACGGTCCATGAGCGCCACGGCGCGCACCGACACGTCCAGATCGGCGCTGCAGCAGAACGCCAGGCGGGGCGGCTTGTCCGCATCCGCACCGTCAATAGCAACAGCATCACTGGCACTGCTGCTGCTGCTGCGGTAGCTCTTGCTCTTGGAGGTCTCGAACACGAGCGACGCGATGAGCTGCTCCTGCTCGACGCTGCTCAGGATCTCCGACTTGGTCGGCAACAGACTCGCAAACAGGTCGGCGTAGAGCACCGCGAGCACGCAGACCGCGAGCGAGAGTCCGAGCGCGAGCAGCTGCGAAGCGCTGTACATGGCAGTGGAGAGAGGGGCAATGGAAGAGAGTGCGGAGAGGTAGACAGACGACGCGCGTGCGAGTGCGTTGGTGTCGTCGCGTGTCCTTTGAGTTTCTGGTTGTTTCTTCTGGTGTGAGGGGGAAGCTTGACTTGAGATCCAAACAAATGGATGCTTCAATTGCCGGGACAACCAAAAGCATGTGGTTCCATCGCATACAAAGTGCAAGTCAACGCATGGCTGTTTCGACGCACAATCCGAATGCTCATGCTTTCTCTTGAAACCGTCCTTACTGAGTATACTTTTGCAGAACGTCGTGATACATCTTCACGAGACACATCACAAGAAGAGAGAGCTGTGCAAGTCTTTTGGCAGTCAAGTCGCATTTCGACTAGATCGCCAAAACACTTGCACAGGGTTTTCATGTCTGCCTTGCTTCACAATATCACGAGCTTTTGAGCAAGAGTTGATCAGGAGAGCGTGAGATCCACGCGACTTCTCTTCATATTGTCTCCATCACATTTTCTGTTTGGCGCCGCCTGTCAGTGAGGGGAATGCGAGTCGAAGGTGAGATCCTCCGATTGTCCGAGTCTGCAGTTCGAATTGATGTCCAAAGTGTCATTCGTCGACAGAAATGTTTCCATTGCTGAGAGAGAGGACTTGGGGTGGCATGAGCGCCAGATCTACGACCTCAGCATCGCTATCTTCTATGATAAATCAAAGCCAGCGTTCGCGTTGATCGCATACAGCAGCTTCTTCCGCATGATCTCCTTGTTCGAGTACGTCGGGAGCTTGAGCAAGTTCATGCACGTCGCACTTGACGGTAGCCGCTCGTCCTCGGTCGTTCGAACCTGGTGTATGCAGATCTGAGGAGCGAGTTGCCCGAAGCCGAGAAGCGGCTGGCGAGAGCAACTCGTGATGAACTTTAACAGCGCAGCGCGATCTTCCATGTCGAACTCGTACCGCACAATGTCCCAGAACCACTGAATCGCGAGCTGCGACGGATGGTACCCGCCGCCGTACATCGTGTGCTTCTCCCAGTCGTCAATGTCGATATTGTTCGCAGACCCGCCAATCAGCATCTGCAGCTCGGACGGACTGAACATTTGGATCCACTTCGCTGGGATGAGATCTCGAAACCCTTTCAGGAACGCAGCGCTCTCGCTCGACGACAGCACATTCAGCTTGTAGTTGGCCATGACGTGGATGTATCGGATGCGGTTCTCGTTCGTCACTGGGATGTTCGCGCCATCCGGGATCAAATTGCGCGTGACAGCCTGTCCAAACTCCATCTCACTGACGCTGAACGTCAGCGCCAAGTCCTCCACGTTCCCTTGGTAGTGCTTCAGCTGCATCAGGTTCTTGTACAGCTCGGGGTCGAGCGAGTGCAGATCGTCGATGTAGTTGAACTTGCCGAGGAGCTTGTTCAGGAAGAAAGCCGCAAACTGCGGCTCCACGAGAATGTTCTCGTACACTGCTTTCGCGAGCACGCGACCAAGGAAACGGAATCGGTCGTGCACTTCTCTGCTCGAGTCTGCAAGTAGTCGAGCAGCCGGGTTCGGATACAGGAGTTGGTCTTCAGTCGCAAGGAAGTAACCGTACTCGGGCGAAAACGCGCTCTTGTTCAGCGCATCCATGTACTCCTTGAACACACCACCGCCGTCGATGCCTGCCTCTTCGAGTCCCTGCTCGTTGATAAACGTGACCTTGATCTTCGATTTCAGAACTGCTGGAGACATCGTCTCGCAAGCTTTCTGGAAGAAGTCGAAGCTCTGATCCACAATCTCATCTCGCTTGATGCGAACCTGGATGGCGCGACTGAACTCGTCTCGGACGTGACCCAGCTGTGCTTTCTCCTCATCCAGCAACTTCTCAAACAGCAGCACTCGGTCGTTGAAAGCGAACACCTGGGGAATCGTCGCCAAGACCAGTGCAGCTCGAACGTGAGGAGAGGTCGCCGCGCCGCTCATCAGCATGTACAGCGCATGAGCGTCGTGTCGATCATCGTCTTCCATGGACTCCAAATCGACAGTCTCCTTGATGACTGGCATCGCGGGCCATAACCAGGCACCTTCAACAGTAAATCGTCGGCGGCAATCCCGATCATACAGCTGGTTGAACAGCTTCACTGACGTTGTCACCGCAGCAAACAACGTCGATTCACTCTCGCCTTCAGTGCTGCGCTTGTAGCTGGACGAGACGGCGCTGCCACTCGCAACATTCCAGCATGCGTCGTAGATAAAAGTCTTCAGGAACGAGACGACGGACGCCACGTTCGGCAACCGCAGCGGCCATTCCCGATCGTAGAACGTCTCGTCGTCCAGACCCAAGAGAAGGTGGCTGTAGATGACATTGAACACGACCAGCATGCTCAAGTGCGCCTTGGGGTACATCACCGACCCGGAGCCCGCGTACTTGCTCTTTTCTGCGCGCAGCACGCTCTCGAGCAACGCCCACATTCGATCAATGGTCGTCACAGTATCCGATCGGCTGTCCTCGACGCCAGGCTGATCGACCACCACCCCGCTCAGAAACGAGAGCACTGGTCTCGTCGGCGGAGCAAAACTGGAGGTGATGGTCAGCAAGTACAAGCGATCGGCAGCTAGCAGCAGCGACGCATAGGTGTCGCAGAACCCGCTGAAAGCGTCGATCGAACCGCCAAACTCGAGAGAATCCGCGACTCCATCCAAGAATCGCCGACTGAAGCTGGAGTTGCAGAGCTGCTCGATCTGCGCTCGAACAACTTGCTCAAACTCGCCCAACGCTTGGACGCCTGCACTCGCTTCTTCGTCACCTTCTTTGGCGTCATCAAGCGAAAGCATCGCCTTCGGAGCAGCTGCAACGTCCTCCATCTCGTAGTCTTCTGTTGCCGCTTTCTCCTGTCGCTCCACCGGCGGCTTCACATCGAACGCCCACCGAACAATCGATCCCGAAATCAGGTTTGGCATCACCACGCAAGCCAGCTGAACCAGCGATCCCTCGAACGAGTGCAGAAGCACCAAATCGATCGTGTTCCCAAGCGCGATCGCTCGCTCATGCCACGTCATGACTGCTGGGTCGTCCGTGCTGACCACTGGTTCCTGAAGATGACCCATCACTCCTCGCCAGAATGCAGCGCTGTCGCTGGTCTTTTGCTTCTCGTCTCCACTTGCCGAAAGTCTGGACAGCACATATCGCTGCCACAAACAAAGAATGCCGCACAACAACGTCAGTTCTCAGTACCCAACAATCGCAGCCTTGACAAACAACACAGGAACCCACTCACCCCCACAGACGAAGACACTGCGCACGGCGTCAAGAGGAACTTGCGCGCAAACTGGCGTGCAGCCTGGTTCTGCTGTTGCTCGCTTTGTAATCGAAGCGTTGTCACCACTGCGCTGCCGATCACTTGAACGACTCGGTCGCCTTCAATCTCTTGCGCGCTGGTTTTGCTCAGCGTGTGCTGGCGAACGAGATCGCTCAGCGCATCAAATGGTCCGTACTGGGTGTGGACCGCAGCCTTGAGCATGAGCTCACTGAACGATCTGGCATTCGCATCGGACGCTGGGTATTTCTCGAGGCTGGAAAACGTGTCCACGAGTAGAAGATATGGGTTCGTGGCTTTTTCCAGCGGGTTTGCAAATCGCGTGGATGTCAACACTCGCAAGGACACTTCCAGTAGTCGCGTCACCTAGTACAAACAGTAGCACGTAGATAGAGGACACTCAGCTTTCCACTCATAGCACTCGCACGAGTAAATACACGCAGCAGCGTGTGCACACCTGATGAACCCACGTCGCGTCCTTCGCTGCAGCGAGGAAACTCGTCTCCGGGGTCGTTCCCCGCAAACAGCTCACGAGCAGCATGAACACCAAGTAGTTCTGCACATTGAGCACGCGCTGTCGAGACACGCCAGCCATGCCGATCCACGCATCTCCATCCGCCGGCTGCGCCAGCGACCCCATGTTCTTCCGCAGATCGCGACCAAACGCAAACCAGAACTTCCGCAGATACACCGCCAAAGTGCGCGTCGGCAGCGCGGTCGTCTTGATATCCACCGTCGCCAGGAGCTGCGTCAACTCCCCCTCGAGCGCGCAAAACACCTCTGTGCGCGCTCGCGACGCCGCCGCGAGGCGTCGATACAGCGCCTGGATCGTTGTGCTCGCGGTCGTGCGGCGCTTCTGCTCCTGCCGCTCTTCGCGCGCGAGCTTCGCCTGCAGCATCAGCCGCTCTTTCGAGGACACTGCTGGACCTGCCGCTGACGACGACGACGACGACGACAGAGCAGACGACGTGGACGTCAAGCTGCTCGAGTAGGGCGTCCTGCGTCCGCTCAGGTTCACTTTGCGCGTCGCCTTGAAATTGCCGTCGAACATCGCTCTCTGATCAACCGAGGGGTCTGCTTGCTCAATTCGGAAATGCCACACGAGAGAAACGCACAGAAGGGGGAGGAGAAGGCTGCAATGAGGTGAGAGTGCGCTCGAGTCGTATGAGGAGTGCGTCAATCCAGCAGGAAGAAGAAGAGGTGCTCGTTGCTGCTTGTTGCTGTTTTCGTCTTTCTCGATCTTTCTTCTTCAGTGACATTTCTTTGCCAATTTTGGCCAACTAAAAGCTGTCAAGAGATGCACAATACTGACAGGTGGCACTAATATGGGATCGCGTTTTTCTCAGGATCTTCAAGAGGCATTTCAAATTACAACCAATAAAACACAGCTCGAGCAAACATGGACACACGAATTGCGCTGCGTGTAGGCGATCTCTTCAATGCGCAAGCGGCCGAGGCGACCTACCAGCGCCTGGTGGACTTCCTCAACCAGCAGGCGCTCGAGACGCAGCGTCTACACGATCTGGAGGCGACACAGAGCGCGAAAGATGCGCTCGCAGCGATGCTGCTGGACGAGAAGCTGGCGAAAGTGGACACTCGAGTCTTGCAGTTGGAGTCGAGCGCTGCGCTCCAACTGGAGTGCAATCGGCGTGTCGAAGAGCGCGTGATGCGACTGGAGAAGGCGGCGATGGGTGGTGCGCGAGAGCGGAAGGAGATCCGAGCCGAAGTGGCCAGAGTGGAGCAAACGACGACCAAGATGCTCTTCCAGGTGCACATTGGTCTTTCTGCTATTCTGAGATAGCTGCTCGATGTGTTGTTCTGGCGGTGCATCTAAGCAGCTACCTGCCGCATTGCATTGGCTGGCTAGATGCGCACAGAGACAGCAAACTTTGAGCTGGTGAACAGGTGCACTCTCTTTGTCTAATGCCAGGTTGAGGATCGAAGGGATGCACGAGTGGAGTATCCTTAGCCATTATGCCACCTCCATCTCTGTCTCTTGTGTCTGTAGCTTGCAGGTCGACCAGCAGCTGCTTCATGAGCGCTTGTCGACCATCGACCGGCGACTCGAAGCAAAGATGGAAAAGGTACTGCTCAGCACTTGCATCAGTCGACTATCACGACATCTGATGCTAACAGAGATGTGGCATGCTTCCCAGTCGGAGGCATCCCGAGTGAGCGCGCTGGTGACGAAAATCAACGCGTTCGCGCCGAAAAGCGACCAGCTGTCTGAAAAGCTAGATGCTTTGGAGAAAAAGCAAGCGCAGATGCTCAAGACGCTCGACTTCAGTGACGAGCGCTGGACGAGCCACCAGCAGGAGCTCTCCAGAGCTGAAAAGCGCGTCAAGGCGACAGAAGCTAAAGTAGACGCCATCGAGCTCTTTCTCAGCGAAAGTGCGGCGACGCAGCTGTCGGAGCAGCGCGAGAGGATCCAGCGACTCGACGAAACGACTGGGGAGTTGACGACCAAAGCCAGTACAAATGAAGCCGCTCAACGGACATTGTCGGCAAAGTTCCACTCCGTCGCAGCTGTGTTTGCAGAGCGACTCAAGCAGCAAAGCGAGGTTTTCCAGGTATGCCGATACATTGTGCGTCGTGATCGAGCTGTTCAGCTAGTGGAAGACTGACCTCAAAGTGCACTTCCTTCTCTGATGGCAGTCAA
>JAASFO010000534.1:0-18556 GCA_023333815.1 Globisporangium recalcitrans
GACCGGTAGAAGAGCGACGCGCTGATCATCTTGGCGATCATGAGTGCGTGTGGAAGAGCAACAAAGCTCAGCGACAGAGCGGTCGTAGCGTACCACTTGGTCTTCATGCCGATGGCGTGGAACTGCCGCGCTGCATCCAAGTGCGTGCGTCCCAGCTGCGAGTAGAAGAGCGCGCAGAGCGAGAAGAAGACAGCGGCGATGCCATGGACGAGCAGCAGCGAGAGCCACCAGAGCGCGAGCGAGCGAATGCACTGGCGCAGTTTTCATCGTGCTGCAGTATTGGCAAGGAGGGTGCTCGACACCAGTGAGCCAGTCAAGAGAAGGAGAGAAGCGATCGCATTGTGTCCCATGCTCATCCCGTCTTGACGCTGATCGACCACCATCCATTTCGTCACAACAGTCGTGTTGAAGTGTGGACGAAAATGGCTTCAAGAGCTCTCGATTATGTGCGACATCGTCCATTCTCATTTGAAATATTCTGTTTCGTACCTAGCGGGATGTTGAAGATGGAATGTTTAGAGGGAAGAAATGCAGAAAAAGTGGCTTGAAAGCGAGACAAATAATAACACCGACAAGAAGCGAAGATGGAGGTTGTGGGTGTGGGGATCGTCGCCATCGACGTGATCGACGAGGTCGCCGAGTACCCGAAAGGTGAGTCGTCTGTGCTGCATTGCGTGAGGTGCTGTAAGCTCACCTCCTGCCTCCTGTGTGTGTATGTGGTTATGTGCCTTTTACGAGATCAGAAGACGCCAAGGTGGGCGGCGATCATCATGCTCTGGTGAATGTGTCCGTGTGCGTTGCTGAGCTTACCGCACTTGTGTGTTTGTGAACGTGTTGTGCGGATGTGTTGCTCCAGACCCGCTCAGTTGCTCGTCGGAAGTGCAGGTAGTACAGTAGGCATTTGTGGGAGATGGCTCTGAAATGGTGTGCGCTGTGGTGCTCGATGCGCAATTTGGCGAGCGACTGACTGTAGCTGTGCGGGGCTGTCATTGTGTGCTGTTGATATCAGAGGCGGCAATGTAGCGAACGCGCTGGTGAGTGGTGACACAGCCGATGCGAGCGTAATGACGCACATGCACGCATGCTTAAGCGGTAGATGCACATGTGCCAATGCAGGTGGTGGCTGCGCAGCTCGGGTGCTCGTGCCACTGGGTGGGGACGACGACCGACCCCGAGAAAGATGCCGAAGCTGCTTTTGCGCACGCCGAGCTGGAGAAGTTCCGCGTCGACTGCTCCACCAGTACGGTTTTGCCGAGAGGATCGATGCCCGTCTCGGTACTGTGTCATAGTATCGTGCATAGTGTTATCCTTATGCTATTCGAGACGGTTCTGTTCGTTTACGATGTTTCTCGCTTGTATGGTGCAATAGTGCATTTTGGCGAGCAAGGCGACTGGGTCGCGCACCATCATCCACTCGCGCGACCTTCAAGAGCTCAGTGTCGACGACTTCAAGCTCGCAGCTGGCAAGCTGTTTGACCAGAGTGACGACAATTTTGAACCTGACAGTGACAGCGACAGTGCAAAGCGCGGTCTGTGGTTCCACTTCGAAGGTCGCAACATGGAGCCCGTGCTTGAGATGATGCAGTTTATCCGCGCGCGTTCTCGGAACTCGAGGATCTCGGTGGAGATCGAAGCACTGCGGTACGACTGGAAGCTCGCGAAGAAGTAGGTTTTGCACTCTGAGCGTGCTGTCATTGGGTTGCTAGACTGGCGTCAGCTCTCATGTCCATCGTGTGTTCAACGCTGCTTGTGACGTTGTTTAGACTGGTGCTGGCATCCGATTACGTGTTCGCTTCCAAGGACTACATCCGCGACAACCTCCATTACCAGGATGCCGAGTCTTTTCTGCACTCCGAGTTCAAGGAGACCCAAATTCAAGCCTCGGATGCGCAGCTGAAAGCTGTGGTCTGTCCGTGGGGACAGGACGGCGTGTACTACTTGCGGCTCGGCAAGAGTGAGCAAGTGCAGCGCATGACGACGAAGAGAATCGACCGAGTCGTTGAGTCGATTGGCGCGGGGGACACGTTCATCGGCGCAAGCGTAGCGGCGCTGTCGAGCAACTTACCACTGGAAGCATCGCTTGAACTGGCATGTGAGATTGCGACGGAGAAATGCTTGAACATCGGGTTCGAGTTCCCGAGCGACCGCCGCGACAAGTGGATTCGCTCCATGCAGAGCCCGAAAAGATGCTGAGAAGGGGCTGTACATCCATGCATGATGAGCCAGCTTGCGAGATGGGTACCGCTCAGGGTTGTTAATAGTGTGTATTTTGTGATGCTCTATCTACAATGTGCATGCTAACAAATGTCATGGACTTGCCTGAGGAGTGCTCGTCACTGATGACGAGTTGGAAGTAGTGATCGACTCGATCGAAACTGTTGGGGTGTTCGATGCTGCTGCCATCGGTGTCGGCGTCTCTTTCTTTTGGAATCGCTCGAGCAGTCGATTGAAGCCAGCGTTGAGCGAGTTCTTTTGTTCTCCATCACCAACCTCGCTCTTTCTTGTACCTGGTGACGGAGACGGCTGTGCACTCGTAGCTGCGGCTGCTGGAGAGCTAACGCTCAGCGTCAGCGAATCTTTCCGCTGGAATCTCTCCATGAAGCGGCTCACCCCTGCGCCAATGAACGAGTTCCGCGGCTCCTCGTTGTTGCTCGTTCCAGGGCTTTCTGTACTCGAGGGCGAGGGCTGACTGACATCAGAGAACCGCGTCGTCGAGTCGGAACGCTTCTGGAAGCGCTCAAACATGCGGCTGATCCCCACAAAAGAGCCGCGGGGCTCTTCATCACCCGTGGAACTGCTCTCATCAGCAGACTGAGCATTGCCACCAGCGTCCGATGATGATGCTGACGCTCTTTTAGGCAACGGGTCCATCTGGTGATCGGCTCCAAGCATATCGCACAGCAAGTCGATGAACTCGTCTGCGCGACACCCTGGCGGCTGCATCTTGTTGATCGCCCAGTCGTGCAGGCGCAGCTTGCCCTTCACGCCCAGTGGCTCGACTGTGATGTCGATGCGGCGCCAGGGGATCGCCTGCTGCAAGCTCTGGATCATCGAGTACGAGAACTCCACCTCTTGCTTGTTGTCTGCGTCGTAATCGTCAACGCTCTGGTACCGTGGACTCGCTGTGACGTCCAGGCCAAGAGTTAAGTGCTCGATCTCGACGGTGTGATCGACTTTGTCGTCGAGTCTCTTCAGAAAAACTGCTCGCCTCTCGTCCTTGTCATCGTCGTCACCACCAGCACTAGATTCGCTAGTGAACCCAGAATGGTGCACATGCCACCGCCAGTCTGCGAATCGATCGGTCAGCGAGTTGCTCGGGTACGGATTGAAGTTGCGGATCGACGCGGACGCGTACGGCACGACCACGTCGCCGTCTGTCATCGCAATGAGCGTGCCGAATCGGAACTGCTTGAGCGCACTGAGAAACTGCATGTCTAAGGTGCATGAGAGAGAGAGAGATGTCAGTGCAACACAGAGCCACACCATTTTCCATTCCTTTTCGATATCGTACCTGGGTTGCACATGGACTCGAGCAACGGCGGCACTGGAGGCGTGTCGACTTGAGCTTCTGCGTCCGCCGGCTTCTTGCAGTCGATGAGCAGGTCAATGCCGGTCTGACCGTAGATCGTGTTCGATCCGAGCACAGTGTGCACGCCCATGCGCCATACATTCTGCAGCAGTACCAGTCACCAAACAGACAAAGAGCTCGTTATACGCTCTACCAAAGCCAACACGAATAGAGCGAGCCGCCGACAATGGACTCACCTTGAGTTTCGAGTCGCCACGTGGTCGCCGAGAGCCGAGATGCGGCGTGCAGATCGTCACAAAGCTCACGTACTGGATGCTGAGCGGACTGAGCGACTGCATGAGCTGCACGATCGCAAAGCGCGAGTAGAGACCGCCGAGCGAGTGCGCGACCATCGAGAACTTGTACGAGTCCACATCCGGATGCAGCTCGTACTCGAACACTTTCTGGTACACTTCCTCCGCGAGCTTCGTGCCGCCGACCTCCACGCCGAGTGACGTCTGCGCGTGGTTGATCGCGGACTTGATGATCAGCACCTGGGACGCACCGAATTTCCGCAGCAGCGCGGCTTCCACGGCGTCAAAGTCGGTCGGCGACCCGTTGTTCCCGTGCACGAGCACGACGATATGCGGCGGCAGGAACACGCGTCCAGGCACTGCATGCTCCTCTGGCGTGCGCTGTTCTTCCGTTTGTTGTTCGGAGACGCTCATGCCGGTCGCACTGCACTGTCAAAGCGGCAGGATGATGCAAATTCGCGAATGCGCTGCACACACTGGGAATGGCTACCTACTAACCAAAACAACAACAAGCGTCGTGAGAACAGCCAGCTCGCATGTGTCTGTAGAGTGCATGCACTCTCTAGCAAACGAGGCGTGCGCTGCGTAACGGTTCGAGAGAGCACGAACGACGCCAACTCGTCATCGACTCGGTCATGGGCTCTCTTGATCGCACCAACGATGACGAAAAGAACCAGCTGCCGCACCTGCTGTCGACGCAGCTGTTGCGACTCGCTCGCTGCAGAGCACTGCGCAATAGATTGCAGAGAAGTGCGGAAGTGTCCAGGCGCGTGAACGATGACGCCGGTTGCGCGGAAGAGAGAGAGAGAGAGAGAGAGAGAATGAGCTGTCGAGAGTGAAGCTACCAGCATGCCGCTTAATCGATCGATCAGTTCTCAATGCTCTGACGCTTTTTTGTTTTTGTTTTTCTCACAATCTGAAGAAAGAACTGTCGGCGGCACACTGTACCACCAGTCATCACTTTACCCTGCAAGATGAGGTTCACAGGGTAAGTCGAACTGACCAATCAGCGTGAGAAGTCTATTTCATTTTGCCTTGATCGTGTTTGTCGATATACCCTAGAGTCGAGTTCTCTTTTCACCAAGTCCTCATGCTTCCAGCATTGCAGTCGCGTGAGCCGAGAATGCGTATGAAGTGAGCTTGTGTGAGTTTCACCTACCTGGACGAGCGAGTTGGCTCCGAGAATCAGCTGCGAGAGCTCGATCTCTAAGAAACCAGATCAATTATGGCGACAAACGAAGGTGTTTTTGAACGCCTTGCTGAAATCAAGAGCGAGTTTTGTGATAACAATCGTTGCCCAGTGATTGGCTAATATTGCGCTGAATGAATGAACTGTTTCCTTCGTCACAGCGCAACCAGCTCAGATCGTGATGATGCATCCCTTTTATAATGCAGAATGCTACTCCACAAACAAAACTGTGCTTGTTTAAATGGCAATCTGTCAGTCAGCAAACCTTCATCAAACCTAGAATACTCCTGCTAGCAGGTACGCGAGGTCTATATAATTTCAGACTGTCAGTCCGCACACAGACTCGCACTGAATGGCTGTATGAAAAAAAGCAGCAGTAACGTGGGAAAGAAGGAAGGAAACGAAGGGGACAACGAAGTGAGATCTCCACATTAACCCACTGACAGCAGCAAGGATTTCTGGCGCATCCATCTCCACCATTAACTCACACGCCAGCAGCCTAGAGCAGGCAGCGCAGGCAAACACTGGTTGACACGCGCGGGTGGCTGGTTCGAAGCGGAGAGCACAGAGACGAAAATGGACGACGGCACGCGCATCAACGTGCTGATGGGCGTCATGGCCGCCGCCGTGTTCCTGCTCTTCTGCCTGATCGTGCTCTGCGCGCGCCACTGCCGCTCAGATGAGCACGACGACGACCTGCTGCTCTACGGCGGGTACAACATCGACATGATTGACGGTCGCGACCTGCTGCTGCGCGAGAACCTCGCGGACACGGTGCTCGAGGACGGCAAGAGCGAGTGGCAGTGCATCGTGTGCATCCACATGAACCACCCGGACCACGACAAGTGCGCGCTCTGCGGCGCCTCGGTGGACGCGTCGCTGCTCAACGGCAGCATGCTCAACGGCAGCATGCTCAATGCGAACCTGACCGTGCTCTCCACGACCCGCGGCCGCAACAACACCGCTGGGAATATCAACAACAACACGGCGTTCCTGTACGACACGGCATTTCTGAACTCGAACGACATCCCCATGCTGCGGAGCTCCTCGGGGGCGACCGTGGTGGGAGGGAGCATCGCGGACAGCATCGAGCTCACGACCAACGTGCGGCAGCGCGCGCTGCGGTACCGCCGCCTGAACAGCATGCAGCTGAACCAGAAGCAGCGTGGGGCGAGTCGCCGGAGGCTCTGGCAGCGCGTGTCGCTGCCCAATGGCGCGTTCGTGTGGGTGCGGACGACGGACCATCCGACGCTGCGGAAAGCAGACTCTTTTCTCTCCAAGTTGAGGAACAACACCTTTCTGACCAAGAACCCGCACGCGAACGTGCTGCGCGGGACTGTCGCGGAGCAGCTGCACCGCAAGAATGCGGCGACGATGGGCTTCTTCACCGAGCTCGACGACAATGGCGCGATGGCGTGGCGCAAGACTGATGCTGTGACGGTCCAGATGGACGCGGTGGGCGGCGGTGGAGGTGTGGATGAGAACCGGAACACGGTGCCGGCAGCGGACCTGGACTTCGAAGGGCTCATGTCGATGCCCTTCCGCGAGAAAAAGAAGTGGCTGCTCAAGAAAGTCGCGGGCATCACGGTGCCGTACATGGAGTCGCTGCATCGCGTGATTGTGCGACGCGACCATGTTCTGCAGGACTCGGTGATCGCGCTCGGCGGGTACTTGACGCCAAGACAGCTCATGGAGCACTTGAACATCACGTTCATTGATGAGCCTGCGCTGGACGCCGGTGGCGTGCTGCGCGAATGGTTCGGTTTGGTGTGCAAGGAGCTCTTCAGCGCGGAGCTCGGTCTCTTCTGCACGACGCACGCAGAGAACATGAGCTACTGGATCAACCCGACGCCGAGCAAAAAGCTCGTGGACGAAGAGGACTACCTCAAGTACTACACGTTTGCGGGCAGACTGTTCGGCAAGGCGATCCTGGAAGGACTGGTGTTTGAGACCAACATGGCGCTGCCGCTGATCAAGCACTTCCTCAGCGTTCCCATCACTTTCTCGGACCTCGAGTTTCTCGACGAAGAGCTCTATCGAAGCGCGGTCTGGATCCGAGACAACGACAACGTGGACAGCATCTGCGTGACGTTCAGTATCCACAACGCGGACGGCGAGGTCGTGGACCTCAAACCCAACGGAAGTGAGATCGACGTGACGGACGAGAACAAGATGGAGTACCTGGCGCTGATGCTTCGCTACCGCATGCTCGGCTCGGTCTCGGACCAACTGGCGGCGATGCTCACGGGTCTCTACGAGATCATCCCGAAGAGCATGCTGAGCGTGTTCGACTACCAAGAGCTCGACTTCTTCCTCTCGGGTCTCCCAGTGCTGAACGTCAAGGACTGGCAACTGAACACGCGCACGCTGCACTATGCGACGGAGGCAGACATCCCCGCTCTGGAGCAAGAGATCCAAGTCGCAATGTGGTTCTGGGAGGCGGTCGAGGCGTTCACCGACGAAGAGCGCGCTCGCCTATTGCAGTTTGCGACTGGGTCAGCGCGCGTGCCTGTCGAGGGGTTCAAGGCGCTCACAAGCGCGAGCGGGTACGTGCACCAGTTCAGTTTGCAGATGGTGCCACTGGGGATCCCGCCGCTGGGGATGTGTCCACACGCGCACACGTGTTTCAACCGAATTGATCTGCCAGTGTACAAGACAAAAGAAGACCTCGTCACGTATCTGACTCTGGTACGCCGTCCATCTGACTGCATATGGGTTACTGCGCGCTTGCTTCGCTACCTCTGACATTGTGTTCTGTGCGATTCTCTCTCTCTCTCTCTGTGTTCGCAGGTGATCCAAATGGAGATTACGGGATTCGGATTCGAGTGATTGCCTCCAAGAACGCCTTCTGGGCATCGCTGCTGCTGATCAATGCTCGAGTCTTTACAATGGTGATCGGGTCCTGGGTCCGGTTCACTCGTGCAATTTCAGTGTGCGGCTGCGTGTGAAAACTGTTTGGGGAAGCGGCATTTTCTATTGGTATTTATAAGTGGAAGACAAAAAGTGGAATAGAAACGGAAAGACTGAACTCATTCGCTGACAGTGCTGCATTCCCGCCTTCACTCATCCACACACAACCAACCGCAAGCAACGCAAGAAGCACAAGACCATGCGAGTCAAGCACAAGAAGAAAGTGAAGAAGAGCTCGTCGGGCAGCGATCGCGACCGGAAAGGGTCGACGTGCGAGCTCTGTGCCCACGAGGACGACACTCCGTGCGGCGCGTCGTGCGTGAAGGGGCTCGAGAACCCGCTCGTGACCAACACAATCTGCTTCCAGCGCCGAAGCCTCCACGTCACGGCTTTCTACTGCCAGTGCGCGCAGCTCTATGGCGAGATCCATCGCATGACGCTGCTCCCCGTGAACGAGAACTTCCAGGAAGAAGTGGTGAACGAAATGGGCAACAAAGTGCTCGCCAAGTTCCGCCAGGTGCTGGAGGACTGCACAAGCGGCAGCGGTGGCGGTGAAGACGACGGTACCAATGGCGCTCCTCCGATGTGTCCGTTTGTGATGCTGCTTTCCATCATGTTGCCGTCGCTGAGGAAGCATCTCGACTGGGTGGTTCGCACTCGACCAGTCTGGACGTTTGGCGATGGCACGAGCAGCAGCAGTAGTAGCTCTTCGCAAGCTAGCAGCAGCAGCAATACGCTCTTGAGCATGATTGCGCTGCACGACGTGCTCATGAAAGTGACGCTCGAGTGCGACAAGCTCTCGCATCTGATGGAGGTGAACGAAAGCACGGAACAGGAGCAAGTGCTGCACGTGCGACCGACGCCCACCGCAACCTCAAATGGCAGTAGCAAGAATGTTACAGCGACGATATCGCAAGCCAAACCAAGAAGCCTTCAAAGGGTCCCGCAAATCAAGAAAGTCTCGCTCGAGTTTGAGGACGTCTACGCAGAGTACAAGTGGCAGCTCGCGGAGCTCACCGAGTCGATTCTGGAAACCACCGAGGCGGTCAGTGGGATAGCAGCAGAAAGACTGTTCATCGGTTGTCGAAAGTGGTGATTCTTGAGACTGACGACGTGCTTGACCACTCTTGTCTTTTAACCAGCATGCACGGCGACTGTGTCGACCGCTGATGTCCAAGGATGCGTCCAAGTCGCGAGGATCAGCTGTAAGTGGGATCTGTGCTATTGTTATTGCTAAGTTTGGCAGAGTTCGAAGTCGGTCTCACCAACTCTGAAATCGGTCGTGCTCTCGTAGACGGAATTCATCGATCTGCTCGTGCTTCAGCTCCTTGAGCCGATCGGGAAGCGCGCGATCGCTGCTCCGTCACCTTCGCGACCATATTTGTTCCCGCGAATTCTCGAGCGGTGCATCAGCGTCGCCATGGAGTGCGTTTCTGGATCCTGCTGCCTCGTCTTGTCTTCATTGCTCGGTGACTGATAATCGTTGTTCTTGATTGTGTCTGTCTTTGCTGCAGCGAGTTTGTCTTGGGCAATGGCAAGATGAACGAGATCCTGGCGGTGCAGTTTGAGAAAGGCGTCGCGTTCCTGCGCTCCTGGAGTCTGAAGCTCGAGATGGACTACAACCACCTGCTCAAGAAGAAAACGAGCGACGCCCTCTCGGCCGTCTCACCGCGCAACTCGGGATCGCAACGCGCAAGTGCGAAAGACGACGGATCGGAATCACAGCCACCCGCCATCATCATCAACAACAACAGCTCTGTTGCCTCTCAGACGCTCCAGGTCGTCGCACTCGATGGCTCCAAGCGCCTCGACAATGTGCTCAACACGTGGCTGCGCGGCGCAAACAAGGAGGAAGAAGTGTTTTCTGCGTGCGTGCGCATGAAGGCGAACCTCGGCGGGCTGCGCACGACCATCGCGCGATCGATCACCATCAAGAGCAAGCAGTAGATTGAGTTGCGAGAAATCCCAACTTTCAATTCTCGCCACTCATTTGGGTCACCCTGATCACACTCTTTTTGACCCAACGAACGACAGCAAATGTATGGAAACCATATTTTGTACTTCGACGTATGTGACAATTTGTTTATGGCTTCGATTTTGTTAGTGTTCTCGAGTCTTGACTTTTGGAGTTTCTCTCTCTTAGAAGTTCTCATACAAAGTTGATTCTACGACGTAAACAGGTGTTTCTCTTGCTAAATAGGGATCTATCCGAATTAAATGTGGCTAAAAGTGTAGAAAACGTCGAAAGCTGCTTCTCGGACTTGAGCGAGTGCTTCGTGGATTTCGCACTTTAGCGAGCGCCTTGTCTCTCCTCCCCTTTTTTCTCAAGACCTGCAAACCAAGAAGAGCTCACACGAAACCTGCACATCGCTCGCGCATTGAAAAGCTCGGCTTCTGTGTGCGTGTGTGCGTGTGTGGTCTCTATCTCTGCGTGTGCGTGTGTCAATCTGTAAAGAGCGACCCAGCAGCACCACCAAGCAGCAAGCAGCAGTAACAAAAGTAACAGACACGATGGCGTCCGGAGACGAAGAAAAGACGCACGAGCTGCACACGGCGTGGGCGATCTGGGAGCAGCGCGAGCTCGGCAAGGGCATGGCGTACGCCGACAAGCTCTTCAAGCTGTGCACGTTCCGCACGGTCGAGGAGTTCTGGTCGTACTGGAACAACATCCCAAAGCCAAGGTGCGTAATGCGATGCTGTGTGCTTGTCTGCGGCTTTGGGTCGCGATTGAGGGGAACGTGGGACTGGCAGCATGTGTTCAATCCCATCTCTCTCTCTCTCTCTCGCTTTCTCTCTTTGTAGGATCTTCCACACTCTGTGCATGCGATGAATGATACTGATCGCGTCTTGCATATATGCGTGGTATGGACATGCAGCCAAGTGCTCTTTGACGGCTTCACGAAGAAGAAGTTTGCGGACCGCACAGTCGAGTCCTTTGCGGTGTTCAAGGACGGCATCACCCCCGAGTGGGAAGACCCGGAGAACAAGCGCGGCGGCGAGTGGTCGATTCGAAAAGGTACTAAACGCGGTATGGCGGTGCTGCTCAATAGATACTGGTCATGACTCATGCATCGTGTATGCGTGTGGATGCGAATGCGACTGATCAGAGATTGGTCCAGAGGCGCTGGATGAGTTTTGGGACAAGCTAGTGCTAGGCGCCATCGGCGAGACGATCGACCCGGGCAACGAGATTACCGGCGTGCGCGTCATTCACAAGGTACGTTTATGCAAATACCAGCAAGCTGTTGTGCCGCTGCATGATGTCCATGCTCATGCAGAGCCGAGGCGGAGTTTGTGCGTGTGATGGTGCTAATTTGTGTGTGGGATGGCATTTTGCAGAACAAGCGAGACAAGAAGGAGTCGGGCAACAACTACCGATTCGAGATCTGGTTGCGCACGCCTGACCGCTCGCGAGCAGATGAGATCCGCGCGCTCGTGCTCACGTGCATCAACACGGGCAACACCAGCCAGCCGTGGACAGCGCGCGAGCTCATCCACAAGAACCACTAGGAAGGAAGGAAGGAAGGTGTGTGGCGACAGCTCCAGTATCTTTCGAGTGGACGAATACGCGGCTTTTGTCGCTCAAAAGACAAGCAAGAGCGAGTCGGTGACACATCGCCAATGCAAGCGGAAGGAGGAGAGAAATGCGAAAACAGACTGAGGGAGAGAGCAGCAGCGTGTGCAGGACCCACAGTCGACCGATACCAGGCAAGACAGAGGTTGTAGAAGGTGATTTAAGCACGCTTGCGTAAGGGCTGCGGAATAGACTGTGGCTGTGTGCTGTTGCGTCTGTGTGCGTATTTATTTCTCGGATCCATTCGCCATTCAGCATTATTGCTTGACACTTGGACAAATGCCGATAATGACCTGCTTCCGTGTTTGCCAGCCAATATTGAGCGACTAGGTTCGCCTTTTTTTGACATGCGCACTTATCTGGATCAACCTTGCCTACTTTCACCTGCATTTCATTTTCGATCGAGCAGCAGAGCAGCAATGTCGATGTGGAAGCAGCTCTTCTCAGAGGCTCCACCGGGCGCCATGGAGTACGTGCGCGCATGGAAATGGCAACCTAATCGTCGTCTACGCGTGGTACTCGCTCACTGCATGTGCGTCGCTTCTTCTTGTTAGGAACCTGCTGTCGCCGAAGCGCAAGTTCTGGTACGCGATGTTCGCGCTCACACCCGGCACGCTGCTCGCGCTCTTCCTCAACTCGGTCAAGAACGACATGGAGCGCGAGAACGAAGAGCTGCGGCTGCAGCACATCCAAGAAGAGCTGCAGGTCGAGACGGAGCGCGAGCAGAAGGACGTGCTGCTCATGGGCATGATCCAGGACCTGCGCAGTCGCCTCCAGTCGCTCGAGCACGAGGTCTCGGAGAAGAACAGACAGCTGCAGCAGGCAAAGGACGACAAGAAGAACAGCACAAGTGCATCACAAGGAGTGCCGCGAGTAGCGACACAAGCGCCTACAGCCACATCCGACTGGGAGAAGCAGAAAGACGCGTTCCTGCGCTCGTCAGCGTCGTCCGCAGCAGCAGCAGCAGCAGCAGCAGGCGGCTCCTCTGAAGCGCAGAGCGGCATCAACATGCGCGTCAAGCAGCGCGAGCGCGACGTGCTCAAAGAGGACGTGCGAGCGTACAAAGCAGCGAGAGACAGCAGCAAGACGACGGCCAACTAGAGACACACAAAGTATTGATTTGTTTTGCTTGCATGCTGTCTGTTCTTCTTGCGTCAGCCACTTGCACATATCATCCCTGTTTCTTTTGCATCATAAATTCAAGTCCCCACTAGTAACGAGGCGTGCATGTTGGCTATTTGACTGACTGACTGGCACAGTATAACGAGCAAGCGGTGCTACTACTCCAGTCCAAAGCCAATGATCTCCATCTGCGACACCATCGTTAAATACGTCTCCATCTCCTCCATGGTGCGGTAGAGCGGCAGGTCGAGTCGGTTGAAGCACGTGTGCGCCTTTGGAAACAAACTCGACGCGTCGTTGCCGCGCGCGACCAGCTGGATCGTGAACGGGTGGATGATGCCGCTCGAGCTCATGAGTCCCTTGAAACCCTCCACAGGCACGCGGCTCGTCCCGGTCGCGAACTGAAGCAGGCGCGCTCGCTCTTCGGCGGTGAAGCCTTCGATGATGATCCAGAACCACGCCAGCACAGCGTCCTGCGCTTCTTCGGAGACCGTCGCGCGCTTGCGGCTGTCGTCGCCGTCGCCCAGGTAGCGGATGCGCGTGTTCAACTTCCAGTCCGCAGTGTCGATCGTCGGGATGCCGCAGAGCATGAGCTCCAGTTCTTGGTAATCAAACACCGAGAGCAGACCCTTCGGAACGACATCGTAGATCCCCGAGAGGAACTCCTGGAGCTGGTCCGAAATGCTCTCGAGCATGCGGTACTCGAGCACGAGCTTCAGGTACTCTTCCTTGTTCTCGTCCGTGACATCGATGTTGCGTCCGTCTTCCTTCAGATCCACTTCTTTGCCGTTCTCCATCATGATGCTGAACGTCAAGCACAGGTTCTCGACTTGCGAGTTGGTCTTGAGCCACTTGCTGTTGCGGTGCAGGTCTTCGTCGAGGAACTCGAGGTCCGAGAACGAAATCGGGATGCCCAGTACGTGCTTGAGCAGAGGCAGCGCCAGGTGGACGTCGAGCACGAGACCTTCAAAGAACGCCTTGCCGATCAAGATACCCGCGAGCCGGAAATACTGCAAGTGCTTCTCGTTCTTCTCACCCGAGAGCGGGTCGATCCAGTAGCTCATGTCTTCGCCCTTTGTAGGCACAAAGAGTCCCATTTTTTCACTGAAGAGCTCTTTGCACACAATGCCGAACCATTCGCGCAATAGACCGCCGGCGTCGATACCCGGCTCGCCTGCAAATGAGATCTTCAAGTACGTGTGCAGCGCCTCGGGTGACGCGGTGGTCAGGCGCGCGAGCGTCTCTTCCATGATGTTTTCACGAGTCACAGCTAACGATGTCCATCACAAATTACACGCGAGAGTCAGTAACGAGCATGAACGCAAGCCACATGCTGTCTCAAGCACGGTTGAAGCACGCACCGAGCTTCGAGACTGCTTTCGTCACAGGCGTCGCGATGTGCGACAGGTGCACGAGAAACCACTGCTTCTTCACACGAAAGTCCATCGCCATGATGCCCTACACAAATGATTCAACGCCACGTCGAAGTCAGATATACACTACTACACTAGACAACCTCCAATAGCACCAGCTCACCTCAAAGTCGATGGACTTTCCTTGGTGCTTCTCGTCGTTCACCTTCCCGAACGACTCCATGTCGATCGCGACTGCGTCGACAGACAACGTGTAAGTACCACGTTCAGCACACACCGTCACTAATACAACGCAGCAGTACCGCAGTTCCCTTACCGTCCTCCGCTTTCTTCCACGCGAGCCGTCCGAGATCGTCGTACTGCCACACAAAGCCCTGCGAGCGCAGGTTGTGGTAGTCCGCGACGCTCTCGAGCGGACCAGAGATCTGCACTTTGCCGTCGCCCGAGTGCAGCGTCGTGTTGCCCGACAGCGCCATGTTGTTGAAATTGTCGATGCTGTTCTGACGCACCCAGTGGAACTTGCCGTCCGCGTCCTGCTTGCGCTCCCAGAGCCTGCGGCGGAACGCGCCGCGTTGGCGCTGCGAGAGGTCCTTGCGCAGCGACATGGAGTTCATGCGACGCTTGAAGAACGCGCGCTGTCTCGCGCGCTGATCTTCCTCCAAATTCGACGGCTCTTCGCCGCCGAGCAGCGTGCCGGAGCTCTTGAGGCGCACCAGCTGGCTCGACATGAGGAAGCCCACGCTCGTGCCGCACATGATGCACGTCTTGCGATTCTCCGAGTTGGAGTACGCGCACACGACGCACTGCCAGCCGCCGTCCTCGCCGTTCGCCAGCACCGTGTTCTCCAGCTGGTCGCGTCGCAGCAGCCCGTCCAGCAGCGTCGCCTGGTCCGTGTTGTCGTCGTCGTCGGTCCAGCAGCAGCAGTAAAAGATCGCGATGACGCCGATTAACACGCCAACACCGAGCGCCACGGCGAGCCACGTGATGGCCGTCATGAGGCTGTCGGAGTCGGACATCTCTTACACACACGCGCTTCGCTTGTTCGTTATGAGGCGACGGGTCGCGCGTATGCAGAGGAGATCGAGCGAGAGAGACGCGCTTCGATTACGCCTGTCGTAAATGAGTGTGACAGTGGCACTCTTGTGTGTGAAGCAGTGAGTGAGTGAGTGTGTTCAGCAGCGATTGTTGCTGTGCACCAGTTCAGTTGAGCTCGTGCGAATGTGCTAGTAAAGTGAAGACGTTTGGGAGATGATGCACATTCAGTTGTACAGGTTGCTGAACCCTGCTGTTTGCTTCGTTTTTCAAGACAAGTGCTTTCAGTCAGCTGCACCGACAGGATCGGTTTAACAAGGGTATGCAGTTGTGAGTGCTTCACTCTAGTGACCGGGCACAAAACTTCCATAAACTTTCTCGTTGATGACGCTGAAGGATCACGATACCAGTCGCGTTTCATTCGGATGAAACAAGTCTCAATTGCGGTTAATCAAGGAGGAGGCGAAGCATGATCAACACCATCGAATAGCAGGCAGGGCATATCCTACTCGTTGCCTGCATGCATTTACTATCCGCAATGCAAGCACCATTAGCTGCGTCCGTGTCCACCAGTGGTCATCTGTACCCAACTGCCCAAACCATCGCTCGCCTTTGTAAATCAGCAGTCGAATGGCGATTTGGAAAACCAGTGTGCCAGGCACAATCGAAGACCTTCACGCAAATTGCATGAATGCATTGTATCACACTCTGCACTCTGAATCGGATACAGAGACCGTCTTCTCTTTCTCGCCATCACGCATCCATGCATGCAGTGCTCGTGGATTGATTGCGCTTTGAAAAGCAAAACAAAGCAAAACAAGAGCAACTGGAGTGCATGGTTGACATTTTCAAATAGAGAGCATGTCACACACCTGAGTTGACACTTGATTCTCCCCTCTCAAAGTCGATACGATAACGACAAATAAATGTAGCCAAGAGATCGATCCAGTGTGGATTCTACCTGCCTTAACTGACCTCAAAATGTCTCATGCCTTGTCCCAAAACAGTCTCCCACCTCTGAATCGCCTGCTCTTTGGTCAATACACCCACACGTCACTATCCAGCAAGGTCGCTATCCGAACTCACTGTGGTGCCTCAAACAGCATCGTCCACCAGCAACGATGAAAGTGACTGCTCACACAGACTGAATGAGCTCTTCGATGGCGCATTGCATCCCATTTCGACTCTTGCCGCGCCGCCCCCAAGCAAATCCCCTAAATCCCCTGCACAGCCAACAACATGCCGGTGCTCTTCCTCACGCTGCACCGCGCGTCGGACCTCGCGGCGAGCGACTTCAGCTTCAGCGGCGGCAAGAGCGACCCGTACGTGACTGTGGACGTCGAGCACCAGCAGCGCAAGAGCGCGATCATCAAGAGCAGCCTCAACCCCGTGTGGACCCCTGGCGAGCGCTTCCACTTTGACATCGAGGACGTGAACCGCGCGATCGTGAGCGTCAAGGTGTTCGACTACGACGCGCTCAACAAGGACGACTTGCTCGGCGCGCTCGTGCTGCCGCTCTCGCGGTTTGCCAACATGATGGACCAGTCGTTCACCGAAGTGTTCAATCTCGACGTGCCGAGCGAGTTCTCGAAGCAGAACCGAAAGAGTACGATTGAGCTGGAGATCACCCTGAAGGCGCACGACGACGGCGAGAAGACGCTCTCGATGTGGGAGAACGAGACCTGGGCGATCGGCAAGGGCTGGAGCGCGTGCGACACGAAAGAGCGGCAGCAGTGGAGCTCCGAGGATGAGTCCGAGTCGTCTGCGCACTTTGCTGAGATCGCACCGCCAGTGCCGGCGACTTTGGAAGGCGGTGGCTGGGAGTACTGCGCGAAGAAAGGAGACACACACGGCTGGGTGTACGCGACGTCGTTTGGCGGTCCGTGGTCTGCGACAAAGAGCCGCCTGCACTTTGTGCGCCGTCGCCTGTGGGAGAACCACTGCACACCTGTGGCAAAAGGACCGGATATGCAGGGTCATGTCATGTTTTAACAGCGAACGAGGGTGGAAGAAAGGAAGAAGCAACGAATGTACCCAGGACGACGAGATGAAGCCGAAAAAGGAACCCCAACTTCAACCAAGTTGCTCGCGTTGTGAAGTGGCAGCCGCGGCAAGTGCGTCTGTGCTTTCGACGCTCCGCCATTCGCCATTTCACGCCCTCGCGCGGTTCTCGAAGGTGCGCGTCGTCCATTTCTCGCTGTCGTTGTTGTTGCGTAAATATATCATGGTCCCATCTGTTCTGCATGCATCCTGAGTTTTGCATTGAGAGGAAGAGCAGGATGCGCCAACACCAGTCGGGCTACCTTCGAGCAACATTCCGATAACATCGACAGAGGAGGAATGTGACGCAACTCTGATCCACCCATCATCCTCATCCTCATCTGATAATGGATACTTTTTGGATTGCACGACGACGATTCGCTAGGCATTTTCATTCGAGCACCAGCCCCAGTGTTCCGCTGCTTGCATCTTATTTCCCAGTCTAGAAAGCAGCAGCTCGCAACTAGCTCCAGCAAAAAGGATCGACGGAAATGGCGACCGCACTGCTTTGAAGATGCACATTGGCGCAACACGATTCGTTCAGTCGCGAATAGGTGATAATGATGCATGCAATCGCCTTGCTGTGCATAGATAGATAGCGGGTTGTCCTTGGTCAGTTCTGCACAGCCAAACACAAAACTGCCCAAATATGGTTTACCCCAGTTAGCGTTTGTGCTCCCTCAACGCTTCACGAGAAGCGTCTCTATAAGGACGAGAGCAGAAGCAGCCCCAGCATGGAGGAACCCCCAGCTCCGAGCGATGAACATGTGGGTCCTGCTGCCTCAGAACCAGCTGCACCAGCACCAGAGCCAATACCTGCACCAACTGGAGCCTCACCTTCCAACCCGAATGCGCTGCGCCTCGTGTGGACGTTCGGCTTCAACAAGGAGCTCGTGAACGGCGTGCACAACCTCTCGAGCGACTCGCGGCGCGCGCTCTTCTACACGTCGGCGCACACGGGCGTGATCTACGACTACGCCGAGCGGCAGCAGAAGCTGGTACAGGACCACTGCCACCCGATCAGCTGCTGCGTCGTGAGCGAGGACAAGCGCTGGATCGTCGACAGCACTTCGCTTGCACGGAGCAGCTCCGTGCTGGTGTACTCCCTGCTCCGCGCTTCTTCCTGACCGATCTGGTGTTGCTGCTGCTCCGTCGTTTGTTCCTGTTGCTGCTGGCGCCGAGCAGTCTCGACCTGGTGCTGCTCCTGGATCTGGAAGTCGAACGCGTCCACCAGTTTGACGAGAAACTGGTCCAGCGCGTCCTTCGCAGTGGCTTCGCGCCGCGAAACCTCGCCGTCGAGCAGAGAGCGCCGTTCGCTTCCTGGCATATTCGATCACTTGGGTGCTCAGCTGGTGATGAGTTTGAGTTTGGTACTGAAGAAGCAGGGGAGCTCTTCAGTTGGGCTCTGCTTTCCAATGGGATGAGATTGGAAAATGAGTGCAGGCGGAAGCTCAGTGGTAGAGACTTTCTCTCTCTTGTGATGAGAGGGTGGCA
>JAASFO010000535.1:0-18547 GCA_023333815.1 Globisporangium recalcitrans
CGCATACCCGAGCCAAGACCAGCGTCGCTCTTCACTTATCCCCCTCCCTCTTCAGCACCATAAAGTCGCCGAGAGAGAGAGAGAAAGGAGGAGGGTTTGGGAAGAGCCACACACACACACACACACAACACATCTACCGACGCACTCACCGACGTGTTGATGACCGCGGCATCAGCGTGCGCCGCGAAAAAGAGCGCCACGAGCGCGAGCGTCTTGCGTGCCATCGCCATCTTTCTTGCTTCTGTATGTGCTCACTAGATCCACGCGGCGATCCGAAAATGCAAGCAGACAGTAGAGGGGCCACTATTCAGACAAACGGGTTGGAGAGGGTCCATCCGGATACTACCACGGTATCCGGAAACTCACATTTATTTGCTTTCTATTGGCTGAAAAGATCTTGGAGAGGTGTCATTGGCAGAAAAGCGCATGTCGGTTTGTGGCGATTGCTCGCCATTGACAGCAGCGCCATTCAATCTCCTCTTCCATTCCATTCTCTCCGCAACACGCTGCTAGTTACGTGACGCGAGAAGCATGTTGAGCCGTGTGTCCCGAAGCGCGCTGAGCCTCGCGCGCCGCAACGCGAACGCCCCTCGCTTCGCGCAGGTCAAGTTCTTCTCCACGGAGGAGACCGATGTGCAGAAAGCCGTCAAGAGCGAGCTCGCGCTGTCGCCAAAGGTGCAGACTGTGCTCGACCAGATCTTGGAGCTCAACATGATGGAGATCGCGGAGCTCTCGCACGCCATCCAGGTACGACCGCTCTCTTGCAAACACACATGCTTGCGTACTGACCTCTAAGCTTCCATTGTGTGCTTGTGCGCTATTAGGAAAAATTCAACATCCCTGACTCTGCGTTCTCGGGCGGCTTCGGCGGCGGCGGTGGCGCTGCACCTGTGGCCGAAGAGCCAAAGGAGGAGAAGACCCAGTTCGACGTCAAGCTCGCGAGCTTCGACGCCAAGAGCAAGATTAAGGTTATCAAGGAAGTGCGAGCAATCACAGGACTTGGCTTGAAGGAGGCGAAGGAGCTGGTGGAAGGCGCTCCGAGTGTATTAAAGAAGGACGTGAAGAAGGAGGAAGCCGAAGCTTTGATCGCGCAGCTGAAGGAGGTCGGCGCCGTCGTCGAACTGGAATAGAGAGCTTGTTTACCGCGCCACCTTCGCCGCCACCAGCAGCGCCATTGCACCGCCCACCACCACCACACAAATACACAAGAGACCAATGAAGAACGAGCAAAACAACCTGGTAGCTGCTGCCTGTAGCAAGTAGACTTTGCGTACGTTTTTCGGACTTCCAAGAGCTCTTTTGGCGTTCTGTTGCTGTTGCATTTTTCTGTCGTTCATGTTGCATATTCCATTGGTTGCGCTCTGTGTGTTGTGTCAAACAGGTCGTTGGCTCTGTTGTCCCATGGACAAAGGCGCTCTCTTGTCCTGACTGCATCACCGTCTTTTCCATGCACTTTTGGCGCTGTTTGTGGCTGTGCAAACCAACCTAGTCCATACAAACTCCGAGTCTAACAACCCGCCACAATAGTAGCCCGTGCACATTTTGATTCCGAATCAATCAAACACCAAGCACAAACTAGCAGAATCGGATCAAGTCGGGCGAGCAGGCAGCATGGAGTCGCTCAAGTCGCTGATCAACACGAACAAGGGTGGGGACGAGGTGGAGGCGCGTCACCAGCGCTGCGAGGAGATGCGCGAGGAGGCGATCACCAAGTGTACGTCGTGCTATTGTCGCTCGTTGTTTTTCTATTGTATCTCTTCGTGCAAAAGCTAACCGATTGCATGATGACATGGCACCACTATGCAGGTCCTCGCGTGTCGTTCCTCGTGAACATCATGGAGAAGATGGGTTGCAAGATGGAGCCGGGGTTCTACTCGAGCGTCGAGTGCGAGGGCCAGATCAACGGTGGCTTCCACCTCGACGAGGCAGGCAAGCCGGGTGTCGTGCTCTGCCAGAACCACATCCCGGACCAGGAATGGATGGACCGAACGCTCGCACACGAGCTCATCCACGCGTTCGACCACTGCCGTGCCAAGATGGACTGGAACAACTGCGAGCAGCACGCGTGCAGTGAGGTGAGCGCTACTATGCTCTTATTGTGTATGAGAGGATGCGTTGCATTTGTTATTGACTGTGAGAAAAATGGGACGATGGATCGCTACAGGTTCGCGCGGCGGCGCTGAGTGGGGATTGCAACTGGAAGTACGAGTTCTTCCGCAAGAACTTCAACGTCGCGAAGCAGCATCAGGTGCGCAGCAGGAGCATGCTTTTCTGTGGCTCTGCATTATTGCCGTTGACGAGCACTCCTACATTCTTGCTTCTGGTATTGTGCATCTCGCGACAGATCTGTACGAGGCGACGAGCGAAGCTCTCCATCCAGCACAACGAAGCATGCAAGGGCAAAGTGCGTATCCTTTCGGCGTCGCTGCTGGTATACCGACGGTGAAGAGTAGTATGATCTGACGGTCTGTATGACTTTGGCTTGGATGCTATTCTGTTGCTGTACACAGGAGGATGAGTGCTTGGACAAGGTGTTCGACACGTGCTACCGCGACGTGTCGCCATACCGCGAGATCCCATAGAGTGGGGCTGCTTTTTGCACCACACGCGCAGCATAATAGAGAGAGAGAGAGAGAGAGAAGTGGAAGACCGATTGCGTGCATCAAAGTGATCCACGCTAACCAAAATGAAAGAGCTCTCCATTTCATTTTGGCTCCCTCGCTTTCGTCACGCTTTGAGTCTGTCCTCCAATGATTGATTAGGAACTCGAAAGAGTGACACTTCAGTGACCTCGATTTTGACTCTAAAAGCTCATTTTGACTTTTGGCGGCAATGGCGGATGTGAGAATGGAAGAGGCGGCGCCAGCTCTCAGTGTTCGCAGCGACGAAGTGGCGGTGCACAAGAAGCGAAAGGTTGAGCGCCGCGAGAAGCTGCGCAAGACCGCGATCTGCAAGCACTTCGACAAGCCCGGCGGCTGTCCGTTCCCAGACTGCAAGTTTGCCCACGGCAGATCGGAAGTGAAGGATGGCGGCATGCTCACGGTGGCGGCGCAGCGCAAGCTCATCCGCGAGCAGACGGTCAGCCGCGCCGAGGACAAGTTCCTCCACGCAAAGGGTGCGAGCCCAGCGTCGCTGCGAGGCACGATGGTAGGTCTTCATGCAGCTTTGCTATGCTATGGTTGAACAGCGGTCTTGGCGTTTGTGACTGACGAAGCGTCCGCTTTTGCTGTGGCCACTGTGCAGATTGAGCGCTACTACACGGAGCTCTTTTCGTGCGACACGATGGACAGGAAGATGGAGGACCAGTACGTGCACATGCACTCGAACCGCCTGTGCGTCGTCGGCGTCGCTGCGAGCCACCCAGTGATGAAGGAAGAGATCGAGCAGATCGAGTTCTCGAGCAGCGTGATGGAGAGCAAAGTGACGGGCAAGAAGAAGAAAGGCGGCCAGTTCATGGTCCCGACCACGGTTCTCTGCAGCATCAAGTGCAAGAGCGGGAAGTCCTACGCGCTGCGCAGGTACGAGTGATCATCGTGTCAATGATGAGAACCTTCGTGCGACCACTGCATCAAGACTGACATGTGTGCGTGTCTTTGTTCATTTGTGTATCGATGAGGAAGCTGCATTCGTGGAACTCTGATTGAGGTGAACGAGCGCTTGATCGCTCGTCCCCAGCTCCTGCAAGAGAGGGTGAGTCGCTGTAGCTCTTGGCATTCATTTCTTTGACTATTGAGGTAGGTAATCACACTTGCCCACTTGATCCAAACGTACCCAGGCTCTATCGGACGGCTACCTCGTGATCATCCAGCCAAAGTTGGTCGAGGTCGCAGAGATCCAGGAATCGCTCTTGAGCAAACTCGAGTACCAGCAGTTCCGATCGATCGTCGCCGCGGCGGATGACGCGCCGGCCGATGCAGAAGCAGCAGAGCCAGTCAAGGAGGAGGAGGAGGAGGAGTCAATGGCCGTCGCTGTGAAGACGGAGCAGGAGGGAGAACCGGCAGACAACGCCACCACGCCTCCAGATCAATAAAACCACTTCCATTTATGATAATAAAACGCGGCGCTGTCGTTGTGGCGACGACCCCGGACACTCATACTCTAACTAACTATTCGCGCCTGATCTTGCTCATCGATTCGTTCTTGCATCGGATGACCCCGCCTGCGTTTTCTTTCGAATCACCACGTCCAAAATGGTTCGCATGAACTTGGTCATCTCGGGTCGCTTGAAACTCAACTCGTCCTAGTAATTGCAATGCAGACGAGCGCGAACAAAGTGTGAGTGAGCAACACTCCGAGCAACGCCACATGCAACAGTAGCAAAAGCCGCGCAACTTACTTGTAAATAGGAAGGAATCTTGAAATCTGTGTTGGGGATCTCGCTCGGGAGGTACTCGATTTCGTCGTCTTCGTCGTCCGGGACGCCAAGGTCATAGTGGAATTGCTTCCCCGTGCTTGGATCCACGGTCGTGCAGGAAACATCGGTGTACGATGCATCGTCGTCGTCGTCCAGTGTCTCGATCAGTCGAATCTCTGTGGATGTGACTAGACGGTAGATCTCCAAAAGCTACAGAGAGCAAAAGGGAAAGAGCATATCGGACGGTGAGCTGAAAAGCCCCTCAATCGAATGATAAAGGTAAACTCTAAAATGTGTACCTTGGTGGCTTGAGCCAGCTGAAGGTTGTCCTCAACAGCTTTGGATCCTGTCATAGTGTAGCATACACGTCAGAGTCAGATGATAAATACAACAGAAGAAAAGCTGGCGAATGACAATCTCTTACCAGATCGAGACGCAGCCGCCTTGCCGTTCGCTTTCGTGTGTCTTCTCGCTTCATTCAGCTGCGCTTCCAGTTCCTTAATACGTTTTCTCTGGCCATGGCTGTCGTCGCTTGAATCCGCGTACTTCCGTTCTAAGTTTTCCAATCTGCCGCAAGAAGCAAGCAAAAGTGAAGATGAGCACCAATCGCTTCAATCCCCCTTCCAAACAAACGAGAGAATTGCCATTTCAATGTACCGAAGCTGGTTCTCTGTCTTCAGCTTCTCCATCTCCTTCTCGCGCTTGATCTGCTCGTCCTGCAGGCGGGTGGCGAGCGTCGAGACCTCTTTCTTCAGCTTGGCGATCAGTCGCTCGTATGTCTTCTTCTCTTCCAGGGCAAGAGCTTTGGCATCTTCCAGTAGCCGTCCACCCTCGGTTTCATGAATCTGCACATGATCACACGCGTTAGCAAATCAGTCTTCAATGCGTACGATACACACATCGCCCTCCACAACACACAGCTTCATGACCACCTACTTGCTTCAGCGCTTCATACTTCTTCCGCAGCGCTGTGACGTCACTCGAATCGAACAGTTCACTCGATGGCTTCGACGCTGCCACGGCCGGTCTCGCCAGCGATAACACCTTCTTCACGACGGGCTTCGCCGTGCCGTTCACAGTTGTGGCGTCGTTGTCTCGCTTGCGCTCTTTGTCCTTCGTCGCGGGTTTCTCCTTCGGCTCCGCTTCCTCTTTCTTCTTCCTCTTCACCACCGCTGCTGCCTCTTTCGCCTCCTTTCGCTCGCGCTGCTTCTCCTTTCCCTCGCCCTCGCTCTTCTTCATCTTCTTCACCACCTTCTTCTTCTTCTCCGCGACCTCATCGCCTTCATCGTCAAAATCGTCATCTTCACCGGCCGCATGAGCCCGCTTCTTCGTCTTCTTGGACACGCCCTGGTTCGTCGCAGCAGTACCAGCGCTGCTCTTCTTCTTCTTCGCGGGCTCCTTCTCCTTGTCTTTCCCCTTACTCTGTGCTGCTGCTGCTTTCGATGGAGCTGCTGCTGCTGTCTTGGAGAGCTTCAGCGGCAGCACAACGTCGTCGTCGTCACTGTCGCTGTAGCCGTCGCTGCCAGCAGCTGCGCCGGACCCCTTGCGCTGCTTCTTGGCGTCCTCGGGCGTGTAGAAGTCCGAGTAGTCCACCTGCTTGCCCCGCACGCGCAGGTCCCGCTTGCCGCCGACACCGCTGCCTGCCATGTTGTTGCTGGTTATCGCCGTTTGTTTCGCTTCCTGCTTCTGTGACTTGCGACCCGCGCTTGAATGACGGCAACCTGCTTGCCAGCTCGACACATCTGAGAGGTTCAAAAATACAAACCAGACAAAATGCGCGGGATTTTTGAAGCGAGCGCTCTCCTAAATACTGCAAAAGTGTGACGATGCTCGCTGAAATACTGTTCTCAAAAGAGGGTGCAGCACTCTTGCTTTCATTTCCAACTCAAACTTGCAACAGCACTTTCTTTGGTCAAGAACGATTCTAAAGGAGCGAATGGTTACAAAAGAGGGTGCAGCTGGTGATAAATAGATCTCTCGTTTCATCGCTTCAACGCGGTTAAATAACACTCGATCGCCTCATTGTGACGACCCTGATGTTGCAAAATCTTCCCCAAAAGCGCAACACACACTGCTGAGTTTGAGTTTGAGCTTGAGCTGCTTCCTTCGCGGTCGCTCGAATGTTGCTGCAACTTGATGCACTTTTTGCATGCCAGCTCTGCATCTTGAAGCTGTCCAACCTTCAAGCGACACTCCGCCAACATGAACCACACAATCGCGCTCGAACGATCAATGCCAGACGCCCGCATCAGCTCCAAGATGGCTGCCTGGTACTCTTCCTCCTTCATGAGCGCGCGCGCATTGCGGATCGACCGGTTCACCACGCAGTGCGCCTTCCTGTACTGCTGCGCGCGCAGCCTCGACTCCTGCGCTTCCTCCCGCAGGCGCGCGGCCGTGCGCTCGGTCTTCTGCAGCGTCTCCAAAAGCTGGGGCAGCTCGCTCTGGTATTTCTGGATCTCCACTTCGAGCGCCGCGATCTCTCGCATCACGCGACGGTCCTGCTCTGTGATCTGGTACACCGCTGGTTTCAATGACTGGACCTCCGCGTCCTTGCTGTTGGTGTTCTCTGGGATCACAGCGAGCTCGTTCTTCACTGGGAGCTCATCGTTCTTCGCCGCTGGAGCAGCTGGACACACTGGCGCTGCAGCGTTGAGAGTACGCGACGGTGGAGTCTTCGGCTCCTTCACAGCTCTGAATGCGCGTGGTGGCGGAGTCGTAGGCTCCTTCACAGCTCTGAATGCACGTGGTGGCGGAGTCGTAGGCTCGCTCAGTGTCACTTCCTCCTCGTCTTCCTCTTCGACTGGCTCGCCCTCGTCGCAATCGCTGAACGCGCTGTATTCACTCGCATCGTCGCTGTTCCTCTTTTGCTCCTCGGCTTCTTCGCTATCTGTGACTGAGACTGTGCCGGCCGACGCCGAGCTCAGGGTTCTATTTTGAAGCTGCTTGCGAGTCGGTAACGGCGGCGCCTGTAATAGCGTCTTTGTAATCGCGTCCACTTGAGTCGGGTTCTCGAGCGAATGTTTCTCCTTGATCGCCTCCAATGGCGACGTGTCGGTGCGAAGCAGCCCCATGGTCTTGGATGAACCACCGCTGCTGCTCAACGACTTGATTGGCGCGCCTCGCCGCAAGTACTTGGCAATCAGCTCCTCGCTGTCACTGTCGCTGTCGCTGTCACTGCTCGCGCTGTGGTCGTCGATACTCGAAATGGAGCTCGAGCCTGAACTCGATCTCGCATCCGCATATCGCCGAAACGCCTTTGGTTTGGTGTCTGAGGTCGACGCGCGTCGTCGCGAAGGTCGTGGCCACGGCTGTCTTTCGACGCGCTTGTCTTGCGGTTGCTGGTGCTGGTAACCTGGCTCGATGTCATCGTTCTCTATTGATGATGCGTAGTTGTGTGCTAACGGCGGTTCACGCGGTGGTTGTCGCTGTGGCTGCTGTTGTTGTTGTTGTAGTGCCTGTGACTTGATAGATATGATCTTTCGATTCGGTTGCCGTGGGGGCGGAGCATACACTATTGATGCTGGGTTGCTATTCGTAGTCCTCGTCGTCGTTGTCGTTGTCGTAATGCTTTCGTAGTCGGTAAACTGGGACCGCGCCGAGTTCGTGATGATTGTACCGGAGCTGTCGGTCTCGAAGCGCAGAGAGATGGTGCGCACACCGACGGTCTTTCGCCGTCGCCTCGTGACACCGCGCTGGCATTCTGGGAAGCACGAATCGCACACGCGCTGTCTGTGTGTCGAGAGCGACGATGGCACCACCGCCTTGTTCTTCGAGTGCTTGCCGCATACAGAGACGCCGCAGTGGCGGCAGTGGTGGCGACCGCGCAAGTAGTTGAAGTGCTTGCCGCAGATGCCGCACGCCGAGTCGAGTTGCCAGCGACCTGTGGGGATGAACGGCTCGCCGGAGCCGTGCACAGGCGACCGCGGCCGCACGGCGCGACCCAGCGGCGGCGCACTCCTGGAGCTCGACACTGCCGACGCCAACGTGACTGCTCCTCACACACGCAGGATGCCTGCCAGCGCCTCGCTCGCCCTTGCTGCGACTGGGAATGCCGGGCGGGTGGATGTGTGTGGTAATAATACTTGAATGCAGGGTGTCGCGCCGCTTCCTGGCTAATTGCTTGATTGGTGATATCGACGGACGGAGCTCTGGTTATAAGAGCCGCTGTCGCAGCGTACACACACACACACGCAGACTGGTATTCACTGACGGACGAACGCCTGCCTTCCTCTGTGCAAAATGGTCCAATCGCCAGCTGGCGTAGAAGCGACGCGCACCTATCTGCAGCACTGAGAAGAATTAACAGGAAGAAGGAGAAGCGGAGACTGTAGCAGAACCGGCTTCTCTCTCTTTGCTTATCGATGAGCTGCTGCCTGCTGGTCGGACCATCTCGAGGACGCATGTCCACACGCAGCAAGCAAACGCAATTTGGATCGGTAGAGGTGGCGCGCATACTGAATCGTTGACAGATGGGTTCTTGCAAACAGCTGGCATGCTGATCAACAGAAAAACACTGTCAGTAGCCTTTCCAAAGTTACAGGTGCACTTCGCTAAAGTCCGAGTCCCTTCACACCTTTTACGTTTTGTTTCGCAGTGCACAGTTCGGCTCATTATTGCAAACAATCAGCAAGCACCTTGTCAGTTGGATTCCTATTTCGTCACAATGGACGCCTTCATCGTGCGCAAGCGGCGCTCCCCGCAGGAGCAGCTGTTTGAGAAGGACGCGTTCCTGTTCCCAGCAGCGAGTGGCGATGAGGAGCGGAGTGATACGGCGCAGCAGCAGCAGCAGACAGCGACAGCAGAGCTGAAGGAGCTGAAGGAGCTGATCGCAGCTAACGGCGGCCGCTTGCTGACCTCAAAAGAAGATCAGAACGCAGAAGGGACCGCGCGAGTGATTGTCGTGTTGCACCAGCAAATCCAAGAGCTCCAGTCGCGCGACGTTCAGATGATCGCGCGTTTGCTGCAGAGAGGCACAGGCGGCGCTGCTGCTGGCAATGCGCTGGTTGTGCGCTCGCAGTGGGTGAGAGACTGCGTCTCCCAGCAGCAACGGCTCGCGACCCACGCGTTCGAGCAGACGCGCGCAGTGCTTGCGCTGGTAAAGCAGGGCGACGAGAGTAAACAGCATGTCGAAGGGAAACAAGGTTTCGCGCAGAGGAGGGGCGATTGGGATGGAGATGGAGGCAGTAAGAAGCGCAAGATCGAGTTGAGCGTGATGACACCGTTGTCCACGGATGGTGCTGTGGCGTCGGACGTGACCCCGCGACCAAACTTCACGCCGTGGCGCGATGTGAACCAGGGCTCGCTTCTGATCCTCGATGCTCGCTCAAAAGAGCAGCAGGAGGCAGCAACTGGAGCGACGAAGAAAGTCAAGATCGCAGGCTTTGACATGGATGGAACGTGGATCGAAACTAAGAGCGGCAAGCGCTTTGCGACCGACGTGAACGACTGGAAGTGGCTCCACCCGACCCTTGTTCGCGCCAAGTTGGAAGAGCTGGCCAAAACAGGGTACGAGATCGTTCTCCTCTCGAACCAGAATGGAATCGCAAAGGGCAACGTGACAGCAAAGGAGATCCAGGTTCGTGGTTTGGGAGTTGTGCTTCAATGTACTGGCTTCTCAACAATTGGTATCTGATGCATACTGTTCGCCATAATGTCGTAGGGAAAAGTCGAAGCCATCATTACGAAGCTGAACCTGCCGGTGCTCGCCATTTTGGCGACCCAAAGCGATTTGATGCGGAAACCGCGCCTCGGCGGGTGGCAGGAGATGCTCAAGATCCTCCAAATCGACGCTAGCCAAGTGGATAAGGACGCGAGCTTCTATTGCGGAGACGCGGCAGGACGTCCGAAGACAACGGGACGCTCGAAGGATTTCGCAGCCACGGACTACAAATTTGCTGTAAACATCGGGATCAAGTTTCTCACTCCGGAAGCGCTTTTCCACAAGTCGACCCAGCGGATCCACACTCATGTAGACATGTGGGAGATTGGATTCGATCCGCGACCACTGTGCTCCGCGTCTTCTGGTTCGTGCCGACTACTTTCTGGATTGACAGGCAAGCTTGGAGCCATATTTGTATAAGTGTGTTTGCGCTAACCTATTGAGCTCTATGTGAAAACTTGTTCAGCGACTGCTGCCCTCTTAGCTCCACCTTCAGCTGAACTGGTAAAGACAACGCAAGAAATCGTGATTCTGGTCGGTCCACCTGCATCGGGCAAGTCTTTCTTTTCCAAAACCCACTTCCCCACCTATGCGATCATCAACCAAGACGCGCTCAAGACCTTGGCGAATTGCAAGAAGGCGTGCTTGGAGGCACTCGCGCAGAAGAAGAGCGTGATTGCCGACAGCACGAACCGCGACCCGCGTTCGCGGAGCGAGTGGATCGCGATCGCAAAGCAACAGGTGCGCATCCCTTGTGTGGTAACTACTTTTGGTTCTATCATGGCTACGAGCTTGCTAACATCCCTGCCGCTGTCGCCATGGAACTTGTAGAATCTCCCCATTCGCTGCTTTGAGATGGATATCGACAAGCCGCTGTCGATGCATCTGAACACGTTCCGATCGCTCACGGAAGACAAGAAGATCCCGGATATCGCTATCCACACGTTCTACAAGAGCCTCGTGCCGCCGCAAGTAAGGATCTTTCTCTTTTTGGTGTTGTTTTGTTGTTGCATATCCCCTATTGAAGGAAGGTGCTGACCCTAGCTGTCCCTCCTTCTGCCGCATGTCTCTACCAGGCAAGAGAAGGGTTTGCCGAAATAGTCAAAGTTCGCTTCCAGATCCAGCGAGACCAGCTCTCTGAGGAGAAGCTCAAGCTCTTATCCTCTTTCCTATAGAGTGCTCCAATGCTAAAATACAGGGAAAACGGAGGCTTTGTATCCAAAATGAGACTGCGCTGAGCTGTGAGAGGTACCTGAGAGTCCGTATTTATCTCTTTTGCTGACTGCCTGAATGCATTGATCGGCAGGACTCGATGCGATTCTGATCCGGACATTCTCTTTTTCTACGTCACTCGCCAATCGATCGATGAAGCACACCAGAGCTCTCTCTTGCCGTAACTAAGCTCGCTTGACGTCGCTGCGCTAGACAACACTTCCTCCCAGGCTCTCAGGCTCAAGGATGTCGTCGAAAATCAAGGACGGGCTCTTCATGGGTGACGTGGACGCCGCGCAAGACGCCGAGTTTCTCCAGCTCAATGGCATCGTCCACATCATCAACTGCGTGCCGCGTCAAGTGCCGAACCTGTTCCAGCAATCGCTCGGGCTGTCTTATACTGCCTGCGACCTCGATGAAGTGCTCAGAAGACCTCTCTTCGATCTGAAGAACCGGGAATTCATGGACGCTATACAGTTGATCGACAGGTCGTTGGAGAAAACCGAAAGCGTGCTGGTGTATTCGCTCAACGGACCGAATCGAAGCCCGAGTCTGATGATCGGCTATCTCATGGTCAAGTATTGCTGGGGAGTCGACAAGGCGTACGACTTCATGACCACGAAGCACAGCGACATCAAGTTGGACGAGTCGTACGCTGAGCAGCTCTGTGCGCTGGAGACCCAGCTGCAAAAGACGTACCCAAGTCGTGCAACAGAGCAGCAAATGTACGAGTGGAACCCGTCCACCGCGGATCGAAAGACCGACGAGATCGTGCTCGTGCACACGTATCTGAACGCGACAGCGAAAACGAACACCACCACCGCGAGCAACTCGGAGCATCTGAAGAAAAAGCAATCGGCTCGCGCTCACCGGCGACTGAGCTGGATTGACCAAAGCGCGCAACTGGTGCGTCAGAGATGTCACTTATTTGCTTGTTTAGTAGATGCCGAGCCTAACTGGTGATTGCGCGCGTGACATCCGCAGAAAAAGCTCTATCCATCGTTGGTGGCAAAGCCAGAGCGTCCGCCCAACAACTCCTACAGCAACATGTTTCCTGTAGGGTACTGCCGTCGTGTATTCCACGTATGGTACGAAATGTGTGTCTGATCGGTGGCCATCTCTCGTTCGTGTAGGACAATGGCTGGGTGGATATTCTGGATCCCAGCAATCGGCCACCTGTTGCTGTTCCATCGGATCAAGATCATCTCCAAGTGAGTTTTCCAGCTTCTTGTTCTTCAAATGGGTCGTCACTGTGATTCTAACTAGGTTGCCTCTTGTGACAACACCAGAGCACGAAAGGGCTTGTGCAGAGCTCGGCGCGAGACCGATTCGTCTCGAATGGCGTTCTTGGCGCATCGGCCGACTTCCACTCTGGTGCGAATACGTGCTCCAACTTGATTGTGCACCACCACCAAGAGAACGCTTCGCCTGCTTTTGAACTCGAGAGCGTGCCAATGCAAAAGAGTAATGGCAACTCGCGTTTGCATTCGTTCTCCATGCCCAAGGAAAAAGAAGCTGAGCCAGAAGCGCTTGCACCGCAGTCACCAACCTCGTCCAGCGATCGCGATGAGCTTGAGGTCACGTACGAGTATCCAGGAGGGTCGTCGAGGCACCAGCAACCGAGATACCTCCAGGAGACGCTCGCGTCCATTAACTCACGACAGCGCAAATCATCCTCTCGTCCACCTGCGCATCGGACACCGTCGTGCTCTGCTCCAGGAACGAAGACCTCGCTGCCTGCGAGTACAAACATGAACCCCGTCTTCGCGAAAACCCTCGCAGCTGCTACTATAGGACTGGAAGGTTCATCAGGAATTGGGATCGCTCCCCAGGGTCTCGGAAGCTTCGTCCGTCGTAGCTTCGCCGAGACTTCGGACCCTTCCAGCTTAGCTGGGATCGCTCGTCCACGCACTGCTCCGCCGCGGATGCGCAAGAAAGAGGTCGAGACTAGCGACTTGCTCTACAGCAAGAAAATGGACACCGGCGCTCGCATGCAGATGCCCACGAGCGACAACTCCCAGCCCGCTCGACGCACGCGTTCGTCCTTGGACTTTGGTGCATCAGCCCCCAGCTTCAGCTCAGCGTCTGGCGCCATGGGGAAAAGCTCTGGTGCACCACGGAGAAGCACCGTCGGGATCTCCACAGCTCCATCCGCCTCTGCTTCGTTCTCGCGATCCGCAAAGACCACTCGCGCGCAGTGGAAGTGATGAACCCACATTCTGTTTCGCCAGTGCATTTCAGTCATGCCAACCGGACCGACACAAAGTAATATCCATCAAGATGGACTCGTTAAACAAGCGAAGCTGCACTGCCAATTGATCCGCTCACCCCACCAATTCTATCGATCCATTCAGTCGCTGTCACAAAGGAAGATCGCGCAGCGACGCCTCTGATTGGCTCATACGATCCGTACTTAATCGGAGATGGCGTTTCAAGCTGCTCGTTGATGTTGATCTTTGAAGCAGTCAGCACTCAGAACAAAAATAGCAGGGCGGAGATCATGGGCAACTCCGCGCTCGCGTGCGCGTGCTTCGGCGACCCGCTCGCGCCGCACGAGAGCTCGCTGCATGTGAGTGCTCGTGCGCTGGGGGTACGTCTGTGTGTCTGTGGGGTCTGTTGTTTGTGTGAGCTGATGATCCAAGCACTGGTGCTTTCTGGTATGATCTGTTCCGTTCAGGATGTCCACGAGCGCGCGCTTGTTGTGGAAATCGATACGCCAGCGACGCTGACAACGAGCGATAGGTGTGGTTAGCATAGTGCAAGCTAACGTGGCGACGCGATGTTGGAGTATCTCGTGCTCCCAAATAACTCGACTCTTCTCTTGTGTGTGCGTGGGTGTTGTAGGGTGAAGTTGAAGATCCGTGCTGCAAATTTCCATCTGCTGGTGCAATTACCGATTGCGGTGCTCAAGCAGATCCTGATTGAGTACATTCGATACAAGAGCGACAAAGACGCACAGACTGCCAGCACAGACTCGGATGGCGAGTCCTCGTGCAGCACGCTTGACGAAGAGACGCCAGTGCTCACAGTCGTAGCTCCCCGCGGGTTGGATGGCTTCAGCATCAACGTCACCACGTTCAGCCAGGGGAATGGCGCAAGCACCGAGCAGAAGATCTTTTTGCAGTTCAAAGACGACACGCGGCGCTCGATGGTCAAGCTCGAGCAGAAGGTCAGCATGGAGCGTCATTGCGTGCTCCAGCTCAAGATCTGCGCGCGCTGTGGTGGCGGAGCTGGCTGTAGCTGTGACTGGAGAGACCTTCATCCCATTTCTGCAGTTGAAGAAGAGCAGAGTCTACTGGAAGCGATCGACGCCAAGTTGGTACGTTAAGTTGTCTACCATGTGTTTCTTTTAGACTTGGTGGGTCTTTGCTGACGTGCGTGGATGGATGTGTGCAGCCCAAAGCCGCAGCTACACTCTCCACAACCGTGGCTTCGTGCTTTCGCCTCCGGTTGACAGAGGTGTCCACGCCGCCTCCGTATCTCCAGGGCGTCATTTTCAAGAAGAAGATCGTGCATCCAATGGTCGAGCCCCCCTACGCAGTACGTTTCTGTGGTAGCAGCCAATTCCTCTCGAGCTGTCAGTATCAAATCGACACTGGCTAACAGTTTCCTCGCTTTGTTTGGGCTCAGGTGTACACTATAGACGTTCGCCACGGCGAGATGAACTGGCAAGTGACCCGGCGGTATCAGGAGTTCGTGCAGCTACACCTGCGATTAACAGAGCTCGCTCCAGACTCTCTGCTCCCAGAGCTACCGCCCACAAAATGGTAGGTTTTGCCTTTGTTGGCACTGGTTCAATCATCTTCAGGCAAATTGCGGTCGTATATCCATGCTGATGCGTTGCTGTGTGTCCTTCGGCTAGGCTTCGTGCGTTGGACGACGCGTTCCTCCTTGAGCGTCAGCTGTCGCTCAACGACTACCTCAAGAGTGTCTTGATGGTCGAGTGTGTCCACTCCTCCGCGCCGCTGCTCTCGTTCCTAGGAGGTACAGCCTTGATACGCTTCATGATTGTGTAGTGTTGACTATCTAGAACCAGTCATCCATGCTCTTCTCATTGTGCATGAACACACACATGTAGCACTATCCACTACGTTCGTCGACCACGAAGCACTGAGTTTCACGCGTCGGGACGTGCTGCACCTGCGCGTGCTCAACTATTACGTGGCGCCGGGAGATCTCATTCTCTTTCGAAGCTGCGGACCAGTGAGCGGCATCCAGCGATCGGTACGTCGCGCCTATCTAACAGGTGAGGAGTGTTCTCAGGATGATTCCCTAATCGCTTTCATGTGCGATTTGTGGGGATAGATGACCGGGTCGGAGTGGGATCACGTCGGAGTCGTCGTGCCAGGTCAGAACCCAACGTCGTTCCACCTTCTGGAGGCGACGGGCGAGGGCGTCTCCGCGTTTCCGCTTGTGAGCGCTTTGCTTTGTCTTTGAAGACCAACGTGCGAAATTGGTTCCAACCAAACTCTTGGGCTTATTGTCTCGCGATTGTTTGGTTCTTGTGATTTCTCTGTAGACCTCACGCCTAGTCGCGTACTCGGCGTTCCACATCAAGTACATCGCGCTGCGCAAGCTCCGCACGCCGCTCATCACGTCGTCCGCGCGCTTTGACTTGCTGCGCCGATTCGCGCTCGAGGTGAGACTAACAAAGCCAAGGTGTTGCGATTGGGATTCCACGCGAATGTTCTACATGGTGCTGATGAACGCTGTGCCTGTAGGTGGAAGGCAGCCCATACGGTCTCAGCGTGGGCAAACTGCTCCGAACGGCAGCCAGCGAAGGCGCTAGTGCCCGAGACTTTTTTTGCTCGGAACTGGTACGAATTCCATGCTGCTGTCAGTGATGCACCGCTGTGAACCTGTCAAACCGAGTCTCACTATCAAAACATGACAATTGTGCAGGCTGCGGAAACCTACAAGGCACTTGGGGTCATCAACCCAAACATCACGTCCAGCAATTTCTGGCCAGGTACTCTCAGATCTATATGTGCTTGCCTCCATCAACACAGTAGCCTGCTACTTGCTCATTCGCGTGTATTCTGAACTGCCTCATCTGTGCTCCAAAGGATCATTTGCTTCTGGGAGCTTTGTCGACGCCGAGCTGGCACGACATGGCGCAGCACTGGAGCCAGAGGTTGTCATTGATTGTCGGCTTTTGGAGGTCGCGACGGCCAAGAAAGCCAACGACAGAAGCTGCTAGAGACCATGTCCGATGGAAAAGAGAGAGCTCAATTATGACGAGAGGAACCGAAGTGACTCGATGTCCTGTTAATCCAAGAGGTTGAGGTCGGTTTTCTGTATCTTTGTGGTCTCATGAAGAGACACACTGTGCGAGTGTGACGATTCGCGTCCGCCCACCACACACCACTGCCTGCCAGCGCTCAAGCCTTCAGCCTTCAGCTCATGTAGTCATAGAGAGAGGGAGAGGGAGAGACAAAACCACGATGAAGAAGCTCTTCAAGCTCTCGTCCAAGTACCACGGACAGGGTCCCGTGGTCTTTGGCTGACAGCCGAACGGCGGCTTTCTGGCCACAGTCGGCCGCAACGGGCTCGTGCACATCTTTGACCGCCAGGGCGAGCAGTACGACGAGATCGGTCTGGACATGACGGCTCCCGTCTTGGGACTCGAGTGGGACCCCGAGGGGGCGACGCTGGCGATCCTGCAGCAGGGCAGCAGCGTCGTACCGCTCTGGAACTTGGGTACCCGCCAGACGCAGAACCTGGACACGAACCTCAAGGACCCGACGTTCATCAAGTGGTCCACCACTGGTGAGCAGTGTTGGCTGGAGTGTTGATATTCTGATGTCGTTGTGACAATGGTTGGCTGGCGTTGACTGCAACAAAACGTAGGGCTACCACATGGTGAAGGACGACTGGAGCCAGTGCCCCAAGTGTGCGTTCCCAGCGCTCTTCTCGCACTTGAGCGTGCACCTGGAGACCGATCCGACGTGTCCGATGTGCGAGCAGCCGCTTGAGCTCAAGGACGTGAGCCGAGTGCTTGAGAGCGACGTGAAGATCGGTGACGCAGTGGCTACAGGTGATGAGCCCTAGATATCTAGGTACAGGAAGCACGTCAGTCAGTCTGGAGCTCCTCAGACTGGTGGTCGACATGGAGCTGAGTGGTGTTCGTACATATATCGCATTGCTTTGACTTGTTTACGCCGTCTCCAGACTCCCATACTTTAGTTCTCTACACGATCGATCTCCATTCTCCTTGTACTACCTCTATGTGTGTGTGGCTCTTGTTTGTCTACGACATGAACTGCATCGTCTTTTCGTACACCAGGAACGTCACGGCGCTCACAGGGAACGCGCGCAGCATCGTGGCGCCAAAGCCTTTCAGAAAATAGTGCGCACCTTCCGCTTTGTAGTGGTCTCTTGCCAGCTGCCACGCCGTGCGCTCGTTCACGAACCCTTGGCTCTGCACGCAGGACTTGACGACGTCGAGCGGCTGGCACACGAGCCACGACGCGGACCCGGCGATGCCGCCTGAGAGCAACAAGTGCAGGTCCGTCTCTTTCTCCGGGTCGCCGTCCGTGAGCACTTTCTTGGACACCTCGTACGTGAAGAAGTAGAGCCCGAACGCCGGCATGTCGCGCAGCAAACACACCTCCCAGCCGCGGAAGAGACCCTTCATGCCGTGCGTGCGATAGAGCTGCTTGCCGCACTCGATCGTGCTCAGCTTGGCGTTGCTCTGGTTCGCCTGGAGCTGGATCTTCACGTGCTCCGAGGGAGCCGCGAACACGGTCTGCACGAGACCCGCGGCGGCGCCGGTGACCAGGTTCTGGGTCGGCGACAGCTTCTCGCAGTTGGTGGCGTCCTTGATCGCGCGCGCCGCGGCGCCCTGCACGCCGAACACGACCGCGTTGATTGGCGCGTTGGACAGAATCGGCGAGAGCAGTCCTTTGAAGAGCCCGCGCGGACCCTCAGTGGCCGTGATGTGGCGCAGCGTCTGCCACACGGAGGGGCTGCGCAGCGTGTCGGCGGTCTGCAGCCGCACCTTGACCGTGTCCAGCGGGTGGCCAGCGATGATGCCGGCCACGCCGCCCACGGTGCCCGCGTTCAGGTCCTTCGCCACATCGATCCAGTCCATCGAGGAGATACGAGAGCTCCTCACGCGTGCGATTATGATATGCGAGCGATTGTTTGGTTTGTGCTTGCGATCGCGCCAAAAGACAAAAGACAAACCTCCCCTTTTGCACTTGGTCTTTGAAGGTGGACGCGGTGGACGAACAGCGGACGGACGAGCGGACGCAACGATCTGATTGGCCGAGCGCTGTTTTGTCCAAGTTGCTTACAAAGGTCAAGTGAGCGAGGACACC
>JAASFO010000536.1:0-18535 GCA_023333815.1 Globisporangium recalcitrans
AGCCATGGTCGATCTCCGGTGCGGCAGTCTTTTTGTTTTGTGTTGCGCCTTTATATTGTCCATGAGCGTAGCTAATGCAGTGGGCAATTTGTGTTCCTACTCTCTTTGCCAGCAAGCGCATTGAGAAATACGAGAGCGTGTACGAAACGATCGATGATGACGAGCTGAGCTACGTGAAGCTGATCAACATGCAGTCGAAAGTGATCTGCAATCGCATTTATGGCAACATGGCGCACCTGCTTGTCCCGTTTCTCATGAGCGTCCATGTCGTGTGCGTTCGCGACCACGTTTGACTGTTTGGAGTGAGTGTGTGGGCTACGATCGCCCGTGAGCACTGACTGAACCGGTTGTGCGTCCTACTTTTGTGCGATCACAGTGACCGACCGATCTACCTCTGCCGACCAGCTCATTTTGACGCAGATGGGGACTCGCAGTCGTACCGAGAGCTCAACTCTCTTTTCGATGGCAAGTCGGCGGCAAAGTTGAGCGACATCGGTGAGAAATTTGTGGAGCGCTTGAATGAGGTGCTCCATAATGAAGCCTCCTTAGCAAGTCACACAGAGCAGCCAGCGGCGTCCCTGAAAGGCTTTCGCGTCTACACCAGGTACCGCAGCTGTGGTTGACCTCGCTTGCTGTATATCGCACTAACTGTAGTTCGTGGTCTGTTGATGTTAGCACGACTCCGAGAGCCTTGCATACTATTAGTCGCCTTGGAGTGGACTACCACCCGATGAGTGCGCTGAACAATGTCGACTCAGGTACCAATCACCTAAATCATTCCGAATCGCTTGTGCTGGTTTGCCCAGCGGATCTTTAACTGACGCTGTACTTCTTGCTCAATCCCAGGTGTCTACGCAAACATGCCGATGAACGAGATCAAGGAGCGCGTGGGCAAAGTGTGGACCGACTTTTACCGAGACCCACTCAACTATCGCGTGCACGGTGGGGAGTCTCTTGGCGACTTGATCCGGGTACGCTCTGGCTTCACATCCCAATCTTCACCTCCCCATCAAATCTCGTGAAACCAAGACTACTGACCTGTTTCTGCTTTCCGCCAGCGCTTATCTTCGTTCGTGATTGAGCTCGAGCGTCAGCGCAAACCAACACTGGTGGTGTCCCACCTTTTGAATCTAGAGGTAAGTGGCGAGCCATTCAACCAAGACTGTCTGCGTGTGACTCGTTTTGATCAATTTGAAAATGGATGTGTTTGACGCCACCGTACAATAACACTAGGTTCTCTACGCATACCTACTCGGACGACGCTTTTCGGAGAAGTTTGAGAGCAGCATCCCGCTCCACGTCGTAGTCAAACTGACGCCAACGCAGTACGGCTGGAAAGAGGAGCGCTTCGATTTGCGTGACAGCAAAGGGATGGTTGGTCCACCGTCCGCTGTGACTCCAAGCACTGCCTCGTCCTAGATCGAGTGCCTAGCTCTTCTGCGTGGTCTATAGCTTCGGTCATCAGTAGCGAAGGCGGTGGAAATTGGTGACGAACCACGCGTGTTCCTGTTTCGTCGGATAGCATCCTCGTTAGCTAGCATACCTCATAAGCATCACGCGCAAGAAAAGTCCAGGCGAACGATTCGTCTGGACACGTACCAAATGCCCTCGCGTTTCGACTGCTAACAGCACCAGAAGAAGGTCAAACAGGAACCGGATCAAGGAGAACATGTGCGGAAGCAGCAGCGCCATCGACAGGATGCCCGAGCAAACCAGCGCTACTCACAACGACAAAGAAGAAGCCGACGCCGAGGTTAAAATGGACGAACACCCTCGTAACACCTCGGGTATGGGCGAAGAATGTTTGGCAGTAGCTACGAACCAAATATGTAAATTGTCAGCAGCGCGTCTTGCCTCAGGAATGCCGACGCGACCCCAAAGCTGTTGATGAGAACTGTGAGCGTCATGAGTTCTGGTCGAAGCGCTCGAACGCGCTCAGCATTTGCGGACACAAACGAGGAGGCGAAGGCGTCGATGTTATACCAGGCATCTGCCGATCAAGTCAAAATGGTCACATTGACATAGATGCAAGAAGATGGCGACAGGCAGATCATGCGCAGCAGCAACACTTCTACTGAGCTCACCTCGTCCATCCGGAAACAGCAGCGCGATCGTCAGAATGACATTCGCGATCCCCGCAGTGAGCATCGCCAACTGGATCAAAGAAAGACGCACGGGTTTCAGTCAGCCATTCATGTCCGTACAACGTCACCCCTCTAGTTGGTGTCTTACCTGGAGCTGGCGTATCCGAACCTTACTCTGGGCATCGAAAACGGGGTTGGTTGTCACAAGCAGCTATGCCATCACACATCGGTTTGTTCAGGACACAAAACCATTTCGTCGCAATGACGACTCAGACACGAGCAGCGTTGGATTGCATTTCTTACCCTGGAAAGTCCGTCATTTCGAGTCGCAGACGCAGCCCCAGCAGCTCCATTCCGTCCAGTATCCACGCTCCCACCGCCGCTACCGTTCCGAGATCTGGAAGACGAAGCTGCTGCTGAGATGCCGAAGTAGATCCGCCCGTCCATTGACAGCAACTGCACGGGAGGTTCAGCGAGCGGATCTTGCTTCATTGCGACTGCGTCTGCTCTTCGATGCTGAAACAAGAGCTGTCTGCCGCTGATGTCCGGGCGGTGATAGAAGATCATCTCTCGATCGGCAGAGGTTTCTGCGCAAGTCACTGACGCGTCATTGCTTTCGAATCCCACATGCGAGGGCGACACATCGAGGTCTTCCAGAGGGTTCATCATGGTGCCCTGCCGCTGGCGAAGAAGCAAGAAGTCTTGCTGTCGTCTAAGGTGTGTTTGTCAGTCCCAAGATCGATCAAATGGAGACAGTCGGAATCGTCTCAAACTTCTGTCTTTGGTGGCGTTTCGGATCGGGAGAGCGCTCTTGAAACTAAAAATGCGGGTGTTGTGGTTGCTGGGATGACAGTGCACCGTATGATCTAATGCTGGTGGAGTTGTATTTCATGTTGCAGCCGACCGAGTTGGAAGGCTACACTTCGTCTCAGTCGCGCCAAACGCGAGGTCTCGTCGCCGCCGCGACAGCAGTGATCTCCAACGACCGACTCCGCGAAAAGGAGAACATGGCGGACTTCATCTGCAAGAAGCGCGAGATGTTCCTCGCGCAGATGTCGCTGGACACGAAGCGCGAGGAGATCCGCAAGCTCGAGGAGAAGGCGCAGCTGAAAGAGGAGGCGCTCAAGAAGAGCGAGCTCATGCTCGAAGAAGACGCGGTGCGGTTCGACACGTTCCTGAGAGAGAACGACAAGAAGACGCACGAAGCCATCAAGCGCGCGGAGAAGGAGACGAAGGCGAAAGCCGACAAGGTGCAGGAGATCAAGAAGCTCAACCAACAGATCCAGTTAGTGCAGAGCGACATGTCCAAGCTCACGGAGCAGCTCCAGGACTGTCTGCAGTACAAGGAGTTCTTGGACGAGCTCACCCCGCCGGAGTACGAGGCAGAGCAACTCGATGTCAAACGCCAGCGCCAGATGCAGCGGCTGCAGAAGCGCAAGGAGAAGATCCTGGGCGAGTGGGGAGTGCAGAAGGCGAGAGCGCGAGCGGATGGAGAAGGACCGACCGGAGAAAGACACAAAGTCCAACAACAACAGCAACAACAGCAAGAAGAAGCCCGATGGGAAACCGTCGAAAGTGAAAGAGATCATGATGCCGTCCATGCCGAATCTCGACCATCTCGTGCTCACGAGCAGCGGAGAGGAGATCCCAATGTACTTCCAGCACCCGCAGCAGCTGTTGGACATCTTCACAGCGTTGGAGGAGAGCAACCTGTTCTTGATCCAGAACAGCCAGGAGACCGAGCAGACGCTCGAGGAGCTCAAGCAGAACTTCCGCGAGACGAAGAAGACCATGGACCGCAAGACCCAGGCTCTGAAGCAGAACGCCGACGAGCTGGAGCTCCAGATCGAACAGGAAGAGACCAAGGCGAACCAGCTGCGACAGCGCTCACAGGGCGGCACGGGCGAGAATGCGCAGGAGCGAATGCTCAAGGAACTCCAGGATCGCGTGCTCGAGGTCTACAAGCGCTGCGGCTTTGAGGCGGAGACCAACTCGTCCACTCTGTACATGCTCATGGACCTGGAAGCGCGTCTGGAAGATCTCTTGAGCGCGATTGAGCAGATGCCCGAGGAGTACGTCGCCAAAGCCGAGAAGGAAAAAGAGAAGGAGCGCAGAGAGCGCGTGCGACAAGAACGCATCTCGCAGCAACAGAAAATGTACGAGGAGCGCATGAAGAAGTCGATGGAGCGCAGAATGCAGGCGCCGAAGAAGCGCAAGGGACGCCAGGTCATGTGGCGATCGCAGCCCGAGCGCCACATCAAGCACGCCGAGGACGGGAACAAGGTCGACCAGGGCGACGAAGCCGACCACCAGCACTTTACGTGGTAGCCTACGAGTATCGTTCTCGGAAACTCTGAAAGGCTCGATCTCGCTCTTTATCTAGTTAGCGTACACATGATCAAATGTACAAGTTGACGGAAACTTGGTTGGTTGCGGCGTACTACTTGACCTTCTCTGTCGTTCTATTGGAGCGCGTCGAACACGAGCTCGCCTGCGATGTACGTCTGCTTGACGCGGAGCTCGTCGTCCAGGAGCACAAAGTCGGCGTCGGCGCCAAAGTTCAGCGTGCCCTTGCGGTCGGCGATGCCCAGGACGCGCGCCGGGTGCAGCGTCGCGGCTTCGAGCGCCGTCTCCACGCTGCAGCCTGTGTACTCGATGAGCGTGCGCACACACGAGTCCATCGTGACGATGCTCCCGGCGATGACGTCGGTGCCCACGAGGAACGCGCCGTGGGGTCGCACGTCCACGCGCTCACCCGCGAGCTCGTACTCCGCCGGCGGTAAGCCCAGTCCCGCCATGGCGTCCGTGACGAGCACGAGCCCCTCCGGGTGGCAGCTCTGAATGATGCGCGCGGACGTGCGGTGCGAGTGGAGTCCGTCGAGGATGAGTCCGTAGTAGGGACGGTGGCGATTGAGCCCCAGCAGCCCAATGAGCCCCGGGTCGCGGTGATGGAACGGCCCCATGGCGTTGAAGACATGGCTAAAATCATAGGTATTAGCAACAGAGAGAGATACAGAGAGTGAGGTGATCCAACCAATGCCACTGTGAACCGAAAGAGAGAGAGAGAGAGAAACGTACGTGAGCATCGAGAGCCCTCGCTCGGCCGCTTGCATCGCGACGTCGATGGTCGCGACAGAGTGGCCGGCACTGACGACGATGCCTCGGCTGCGCAGCGCCGCGATGGTGTTCATGGCGCCTTCGAGCTCCGGCGCGAGCGTGACGATCGACGTGTTGGCGAGAATCGCGGCGCCATAGCGCTCCTCCAGCGACGCGATCGCATGCACAGGGGCGAGCAAGTTGCGCTCGTTGTGCGCACCTTTGCGCTCCGTGTTGATAAACGGACCTTCAAGGTGCAGCCCGAGGATGTTGGCTGCTTTTCGCGTGTGCGCGTCCTCTGTGCGCTGGTACTTTGGCGCGAGCGACCGATAGACGTCGGCGCTGGAGGACACGAGCGTGGGACAGAACGCCGTCACGCCCGCGCGCACGAGCTGCTGCGCCACGTCGAGGATCTGCTGCGGCGAGATGCTCGGGTTTGAAAAGTCGTGGCCGAAGCCGCCGTTGAGCTGCAGGTCGATGAAGCCCGGCGCGACGATGCAGCCGCGGCCGTCCACCACCTCATGCGGCGCGAACTGCGCGTGGGCGTGCGCTCCCCAGAAGCGCGCTTGTGGGTCCGCGATCTTGCCGTCCACCACCCACAGGTACGCGTGCTGCAGGCGGCCGCCGCGCAGCACCCGCACGTTCTCCAGCTTGAGCACCTTCATTGCTGACTTTCGTTGCTGCTGTAGGAATTGGGGAGGGATGAAATCAGAAACCAGACTCCCATCTTCCGTTTGCCAGTCTAGTTTATGTACAGGAATGTCATGTTGGCGAAGAACTCACAAAGAATCACACTGGACAAGAAGACAGAAAAGATCCGAGCGAGCGAGTTGAATTGGCTGTGAAGATGCGGCTCGTGATCGAAGACTCGCAGGACCGCGTAGCGCTCTGGGTGGCCACGTATGTGTGCAAGCGCATCAAGGACTTCGCGCCGACGCCCGCCAAGCCGTTCGTGCTGGGTCTGCCCACAGGGAGCTCGCCGCTGCTCACCTACCAGAAGCTCATCGAGTTCCATCGCGCCGGCACGCTCAGCTTTGCGAACGTCGTGACGTTCAACATGGACGAGTACGTGAACCTGCCCGAGTCGCACCCGGAGAGCTACCACGCGTTCATGTGGACGAACCTCTTTCAGCACGTCGACATCAGGTTTTGTTTTGTTGTTTTTTCATAGCAAATGGTGGAGTGGGTGGTTGCACAGCCATGCGTGTGCGTGTGGGTTGACATGTTGTTGCCATGTGTGTGTGTGTGTGTCTGCAGACGCGAGAACGTACACATCCTCAACGGCAACGCGCCAGACTTGAAGGCAGAGTGCGAAGAGGTATGCTCGGTAGTCAGTGATGCATTTGATAGTATCCATGCATCTCTGACACACACATTTATGCGTCCACATTGTCAGTTCGAGCGCAAGATCGTAGCGTTCGGCGGGATCGAGCTGTTCCTGGGGGGCATCGGCCCAGACGGACACATCGCGTTCAACGAGCCGGGCTCGTCGCTGACGTCGCGCACGCGCGTCAAGACCCTCGCGTACGACACGATTGTGGCGAACTCGCGCTTCTTCGGCGGCGACACCAAGCAGGTGCCCACGATGGCGCTGACCGTGGGTGTGGGCACCGTCATGGACGCGCGCGAAGTGCTGGTGATCATCACGGGCATCGCCAAGGCGTACGCGCTTTACAAGGTGGTGGAAGAGGGCGTGAACCACATGTGGACCGTGTCGATGATCCAGCAGCACCCGAACGCCTGCATCGGTGCGAGCACTGTGTCTGCCTTCAGTTATCGTGTGGCTGCTGCTTTGTTGTTGTTGCGTGGGGATCTGGTGGGTTAATTGTACGATGTGTGTCTCTGGTTGGCTGTTTGGAAATTGGTGTGTAGTGTGCGACGAGGACGCGACGGCGGAGCTGCGCGTGAAGACCGTCAAGTACTTCAAAGGGCTCTACGAGACGCACGCCAAGCTCATTGCGGAGACCACCCAGTCGTAGCGCGAGCAGCTATGTATTATGCACACCAGTGTGACTGTCGAGATGAGGACAGATAGGCAGCACGAAGATGAAAAGGCGAGTGGCTCCACTGATCCTCCATTCAGTCGCCAGTTGTGAACCAAGACGACCACCCAAGAACACTCTAACGAATCAACGTGCGAAGAAAGCCGAAACGTCCTACCTGTGTGGAAGTGAGTATGTGCGCACTGATGTCGATACAGGTGCGGGTTGCCTTGAGCAGCATGGTTTTGGGGACGCGGCGCTCCTTGCCCCCTCCTCTCAACACTAGGACCTCGGGAACCCAGCTCGGCCGCGCGATCAGCACCTTGGCGATTGTTCCCTGGCTGGTCAGCACTCCGTTGCCGTTGTTGTCTGTTGCTGTGGCGAGCATTAACTCTCGCAAACGTGCGAGGCTCGCACACTTGTGCTGCGCTGCCAGCGCGATGAGTTGGTCTTTCTGAACGAGTGCAACTGCAAGTGGTTCACGGAATACCCTGTCGGCTGCTTGGACAACATCAAGTGGATGCACGCGCACAACCCAGAGACCGATATCCTACTGACCGAGAACGGCTGGTGCGGCAATGGTACAGTGGACTACCAGGGCTAGCTCTGGTACCATCAGACGTACCTCGAGCAAGTGCACACGGTGATCTCGGAGCTCAAGATCCCGGTCATCGGGTACACTGCCTGGTCGTTCCTGGACAACTACGAGTGGGGCTCGTTCAAGCCGCGCTTCGGTTTGTGCTAGTGTCGTTATGACTTCCTGTCGACCTTGTGTGCATTTTGCCCTCACGCACGCACACCCATAATCGACTGTCTCTGTGGGACCTGACTCCGCGCATCGACAACGCGAAGAGGGTCTCTCATCGTGACTTCGTCTTGAGCTCGGATGGTGATGTGGTCGGAGTTGTCTGTGAATGCTGCTTTGGAACACTTCGCAGATCCGTCAAGTGATACAAAAAGCCCGAATTGCTGTTGCGACTTGGAACGCTACGATTTCAACCCTGGCTCTACTGATGGCGTAGCGTTCCAAAATGAGCTCTTTGCGACTGTTTGCCATTTGGAGTTGGAATGCTATGACCATCTAACCGTGTGTGTTTGTTATCGGTTTGGTTTCTGGCTTTTCACAAACCGGCTAGATCTCGATTTTGCATCTGATAAGTGTCAAGTGATCGTCTCCTATTCCAATCTGTTTCAACACTGCGAGTCTGCCTTTTGCTCCAGCACAAGAACAGTTCAGTCTGTGAATGCGCTTGTGAGAAGAAGCAGGAGGGGAACATGGCGGGACTTGTGGAGAAACTCGTGGACTTGGTCGGCCAGTACGTCACTCTCTCTCTCTGCACCGCAGGCACCACCGCGTCTCTCTCTCTCTCTCTTTCTCTCTCTTTCTCTGTGGCGCAGGTCACTGACAGCGCGTGTTCTCTCTCTCTCTCTCTGTTTGGTTTGTGCGAATCACAGAGCGTTCTACTCGGACGAACATGTCGTGGTGCTGCGCGCGCTCATCCGCGAAAAGTTCATGAAGGTAAGCCACAGCCATGCTAGCAGCGTCTGCTGTGCGCATGTGCTTATTGTTCTGGTATTGCTAATGCTGTCTGTGTCTCCGGCTGCGTGTCTGTCTGCATGGACATGCGCTTGCACTCGGATCTGTAGGACGACGAGATGGGGAGCGCCGTGAATCTGCAGACGCGCCAAGTGCGCAAAATCATGAACGAGCTGCACCAGGACTACCTCGTCTGCGAGTACGAAAGCATTGGATCTCGTGTTTGAATGTCCACGTTTGAATGACTGACTGATGGGATCTATTCGCACTGCTGCTGTTTCCCAATGCAACAGGGAGGTGCTGAACGACAAGCGGGTCGGAGGCAGCTCGTCCACGTCGTACTGGTACATCGACTACAAATACTTTGTGGACGTGGTGCAGTACCGCCTGTACGTGATGCACGAGCACCTGAAGGACAGCGAGCAGCTGGAGATCGAGCGCCAGACGTTCCAGTGCAAGGACCCGGACTGCGGTCGCGAGTACACGGCGCTGGAGGCGCAGCTGCTGCTCATGCCCGGCCAGTTCCATTTCCGCTGCGGCCACTGCAACGAGTTGCTCTTCGAGTGCGACAACAACGATAGACTAGAGAAGATCCAGAACCTGCAGCGAAAGGTACGAGGACGTCTTGACGATAGGGAGACGATTGTCTTGGGAATGGAGGAGGGATCTTATCTCATATGTGTGTGTGTGTACTTGTGGTTGGAGGAATGCAGTTTAAGGATCAGATGAACAAGCAGTCGGGGATGCACGAAGGCATCTACGAAGTGCTGCGTCGCATCGGAGACTTTGTGAAAGATGGCCACGTGCTGCCAAAGTCAGTATTGAGACCACACCACACTTGCAAGGTGTGGATGGTCTGTGGCATTTTGTTCTAACTCTGGTGGTGCTGGATTGTCTTTTCTCTGTGACAACAGCAACCTTCCAAGCGACAATCGCGCTGCTGGTCTGGGCGGAAACAGCGTCCGGGCGACGGCGAATGCTGGCGGCGGCCGTCCAGGAGGCGCCGGTGGCGGTGGCAACGGCGCGGGACAGAACCGCGGCGGCGACGGCAAGAATGCCCAGTCCTACCTGTATCAATACGGATCCCGAGTACGGAATCCGAATCGCGCATGCTTTGTTGGACGCTTTGAGTTTGTTTATCATGCGACTAACCACATTCCAAACGCTGGCCAACTTCTAGGATCAAGAGATCATCGTGGACATCGCTGGCAACGATCAAGCCGAAGACGAGTACCTGATGGACGGAAAACGGAAAGCGGTGCGATTCGTCACGCAATATCATGATGCTCTAGCACCGAGGCTGAGTTGACATGACAGTGTGTGGCTTATCGTTTTGGCTACAGGAGGACGATGTCGCAGAGAGGCCAGCGAAGGCTCCACGCGCACTCCCCGAGTTTCTGCTGGGGAGCTCTATCAGTGGGCACATGGCTGCCAAGCACATTCAGGCTGCGGCGGCGGCAGCTGCTGCCGCTGAGGAGCAGGAGTCGCTGCTGCCGTCGGGTATGCAGAGCATGGAGGACCTGAACCAGATGGAGATGACCGAGGAGCAGCGCCAGGAGGCGTTCAGGAAGGCGTACATGGCCGAACTCGAGCGCTACAATGAAGAGAACGAAGACGGGGACGAAGAAGTGGAGGTGCAGGTCGACCACCAGGGCTGGGACGCCGAGATGAATGGCGAGGCCATGGACGACGAAGAGCTGGAAGACGTGGAGTGGGAGTGGTGCGACGACGACGAGAACGGCGCGGACGACGTCGAGGTCAAGGTGAACGGCTCCACGAAGCGTCTGGTGTCGGTGGACGACGACGATCTCCTGAATATGTCCCAGGAAGAGTTCACGGTATGTTGGATACACATGCGAATGTGCGCTGCTGATGTCTGTGTGGCTCTTTGAAGCGTTTTGACACGGACTCTTGCTCTGTTTGTTTGTCTCTTGTAGGAATGCTATCGTTTGTGCTTCACGCAGTCTTAACCAGTTTGTCCATCGCAAGCTTTATTCCTCCACATCACCGGTATGAATTAAAAATATACACACAATCATGACACACGTATGCATCGCGTGTTGAATTCATAGGGGTAGCCAATAGTAAAAGGTCATCATCGCTAACAATCCTAGCAGATCGCTAGTCATCTGCAAAGACGCCTCGGTGGTTCTGCGGGATGCTGGTGATCGACGTGGTTTGGTGGCGAAAGTTCTTGGGCTTGCTGTTGTTCCGGTCTGCGTCCGTGTCGGCAGTCTCCGGCGTTTGAGCAGCAGCACGCGCAGCTTTCTGGTGCATGGCGACGATCATCGGGTCGGTCGAGTGCATCCACGAGCGCTGCGCGTGGGTGTCTCTCTGCGGCTCGGCGTTGACTCGGAAGACCTCGCCCATGGCTCCAGACGCCACCTGCGGGAGGGAGGGCAAGGGAACGCGCGTTTGGAGATCGCTGAGGGGGTGACGCGCTCGAGGCGAAATAGTTGATGAACGGCGTGCGGTGGGTCGAGTCCAAGTACCGCTTCTGCAAGTCGAGGTCGGGCTGCGGGATCGACGAGCGGAAGCCTCGGCTGTCTACAGAGGAAGTCTGTCGGATCGCCTGGTCGAGATTGTGGTCGCTGATCATGCGAGGCTTTTGTCTCTGAGTGTAGGGAAGAGGGGGCACGTCAGAAGCCAGCGACTCGAGTCAGAGAAACAAGCAAATCCAGATTGCCGATATGATGGGACAACTCGGAGATTTGAAGTACCTGGATGCTCGAGTGCGAGCCATTGAAGTCCGAACCCGTCGTGGTTGCGTACTCTTTCTACAAGGTCGCGAAACGCGTATTACGACAAAGTCAATGGACTGGGACTCAGCAATAGAGACGGCAAATGATGACCAAGCAGCAGATCGAAATCGAACGTACCACTCCGTCGTGCGGCAGCACTCCTCCACTCAGTGGTGGTGCGCGCTCTTCGTACCAATTGTCTATCGAATCAATCGAAGTCATCCATTCGAGGTCAGTGGAACTCATAGAGTAACAAGATCACTTCGGCACCCAGCTCCTCACCATTGAGCGTCTCTTTGTGGTAGCTCTTCAGCGCCATGCTCTCTTCTCAGCTGATCTCTTGTGCTTTGAGGCGAAGAACTTCCCTCTCACTTGTGAGAGAAGATAACCAGGGTTCATGCAAACCCGTCCCAACACTCGCTCTTTATAGTCTCCAAGCCACTTTCAGTTCCATAATAATAGGCGACACCTTCGCTTTGCTTGAGACTGGTGCCGCATGAATGCCAGCACCGAGACGGACAGCAGAGTCACGATCTCAAGTCCAGCTGTCTATCCACCTCACTTTGTCCTACAGCCCACCACCAAGGGCTATTCATTAGAGAGCCTCACAGTCTGCTTGATGCGCTAGAAAGCACGACCATGAGCCACCGGCTGTCGCAGAATGCGCGCCACACGAACGACCTGCTCGAGGAGCTGGAGGTGCTGCGCGAGTACCTCACGCGCTTCGACCTCTTTCCCCGGCAGCGCGACCCGGCGGCCGCCCCCATCCGCTTCGAGGAGCTCAAGGAGCTTGTCAAGCACTGGAAGCTCCACCGCCAGCGCAACTTCTGGAAGACCCACACGACCAAGGAGGACCTCGTGCGCACGCTCTACCGCCACATCAACACCAAGATCATCCCGCAGGAGACGCGCGACGAGAGCACCGGCAATGGAGGTGGCGGGATGACCTCGCCTTCTGGTGTTCCTAGTACTGGACCAGCGCCGTCAGTGACCAATAGTGGAGGTGGTGGTATCATGGCACCGATGGCACCGACCGCGCCAGCGAGGAAAGCGTCATCTATCGTCACTTCCTCTGCGGTGGTGGAGTCGCCTCGCTCCAAGTCCATCCTCGTGCACCACGCGCGCGGCGGCACCCAGAGCGCGAACGGACCCAAGCGCGAGCACATCTTCAGCGAGTACTCGGGCGACCTCTTCAGCCAGCGAGGGGACTACGAGGACGGCATGATCTACTTGTCGCGCTTCCAGAAACCGGGGCTGGTAGTCGACAGCGAGCTCGACAAGAAGAGAGGCGACAGCAGCACGAGCGACCTCAACCAGGACGACGACGACGAGGGCGAGGGTGGCGCTCACCTGAAGAGCAGCCACGACGAAGTCGACCTGCTCGGCAGCGTCCTGTCGCGCGAAGTGCGCCTCAAGCAGGAGTGCGCGTTCAGCATCTACCATGTAAGTCTAAAAATCTGATGGCTCTAAATCCCTGAGAGTTTGTTATGGAGTCCTCACTGACTCACTCGGTTGTCTTTGTATCACTTGCTGTAGTTCACCACAGACATCGGCCACGAGAAGCAGATGGTCGCCGAGGGCTGCATGCTGGCGCTCAGCCGCCTCTCGGTCTTCGACGACATTGAGGTGAAAAAGTTCTGCGCCGCCGCAATCCTCAACCTCACGTGGGAGGACTCGCTCTGCGTCAAGATGATCGAGGAGGGCGTGCTGCTGGCGCTGCTGGAGCTCGCCAAGGCGCAGCACGAGGAAATCCGCCGTAACACGTCCATGGCGCTCTGCCGCTTCTCCTACGACCGCAGCGACCAGCTGCGATTCGTCCAGGAAGGCTGCGTCTCGGCTATCGTCTCGATGCTCAACTCGCCCGACTACGAGACCAAGGAGGCGCGCGTCAAGGCGCTCATCAACATCGCGTCCTACTCGGGCACGGCGGTCGCCGAGAGCGTCGTGCAGACGATCCTCAAGATCTCGACCAAGAAGGAGCACACGAGCGTCAGCTTCTCGGCCGAGGCGATCTGCAACCTGTCACTACTCAACGGCTCGCGAGGCAAGGTCGTGGAGGACGGCATCCTCGACAACATCTGCGAGCTCTCGCAGAGTGTGAGCGACGCGGACGTCAAGATCAACCTGGCAACCGCGCTCTCCAACTTCTCCGGTTTCCAGTCCAACCTGGAGCTGCTGAGCCAAGTGCGCATCCTCGAGTGCCTCGAGGACCTGCTCAAGTTCGAGAACGAGACCGTGCGCGAGCGCTGCGCGTTCACGATCGCCAACATGTCGTCGTATCCAACGTCATTGAGGAACCTCGTGCTCAGCGACGCGGTCGTACAGCTCGTCGAGATGGGACAGAAAGCCAACCGAGGCATCCAGGAGAGCATTGCGTTGAGTCTCTCCAACATGTCGTCGACGCCCGACAGCCGCCAGCTGCTCGGCCGCTTCGGCGTCGTCACGCTCCTGCTGCACTTCCTGGAAGAGTCGAGCGCGCTCACCAAGCAGTACGCGGTCGTGTCGCTCTGCAGCCTCATGGTGAGCCCGGCGACGTGCTCGGAGCTCATGCAGAGCAATACGCCGGCGGTGCTCGCACGTCTGTCCGCGTCGTCGCACGACAAAGTCAAGGAGCTCTGCGGCAGCGCACTCTTCAACCTGTCGTGCGAGAAGGGTCTGCACAGCTTCCTGCTCAAGGACGACATCATCAAGTCCATCGCGCGGCTCTGCAAGAAGTTCGTGATCAACAAAGACGGCGTTGAGGTGGAGGACGACGCGCCAGTGAACGCCAACGACAAGACGCCCGTCGTGCTGCTGCGCAACAAGGAGTGCGCCATCGGCTGTCTCTTCAACCTGTCGTTCTTCGAAGAGAGCCGCCAGGTGCGCGTCCGCATCGACGCTGTCCGACGCTCACGAAGAGCCCCGAGCTGTACCCGGCGCTGACGCTCATGATGCGTTGCGGCATTGAAGACATCCAGATCTACTCGGCCGTGACGCTCTGCAACCTGGCGGTCGAGCGCAGCCAGCGGTCGCGCCACATCTGGAAAGAGGGCACCGTGCCGGACTTCATCGTCAACTCGCTGCTGCGCATCAACAGCGACTCGACCAAGGAGATCTGCGCGCGCGCACTCTACAACCTGCTCACGCACGACGAGTACCGCATGGCGCACATCAAGGAGGGCGTGCTGTACGCGCTCGTGAAACTTGCGCGGCTCGAGAGCGTCGAGATCCGCTCGCTCTGCGTCACGGTGCTCTACAACCTGTCGTGCGACCCGGTGATGCTCGACATCCTCATGGAGATCAACGTCGCGCAGGTGATCACCAAGATGTGCGAGATGGAGTTCAGCAACCAGGACATCCACCGCCGGCTCGCCGCGTGCCTCGTGAACATCGCCATGAAGCAGGGGAACGAGACCAAGCTCGTCGAGGACGGCGCGCTGGTGGCCACGCTCGTGCTTTCGGAGCACAACGACCCGTCCACGATGCGCTACTGCGCGTCCGTGCTCTGCTACTTGTCCTCGCAGCGCACCAACTGCGAAGCCATGGCGGCCAACAACCTCGTGGACGTGCTGGTCAAGATGATCACGTCGGACGACAGCCAGCAGAACCTCTTTGGGCTCAACGCGCTCTGCAACATCTCGTGCGTGCTGACGCTGCACGACCGGATTGAGAAGTCCGGCGCGATCCAGCCGACGATCCGCCTCTTCTCCGTGAGCGAGGAGGAAGACGTGCTCCTGGGCTGCGCGCAGACGCTCTACAACCTCACGCGCCACCTGCGCTTCCGCAAGGTGATGCTCCAGAAAGAGCTCGTCGACGTGCTGCAGATCGTGTTCTCGCGCAGCCCCATCTCGCCCAGGTCGTCGAAGTGTGCGTTCAGATCATCGCGATCCTGTGCGAAGACCCGCAGGACTGGAGCGAGATCGCCGCGGAAGGCGCGGTCAAAGTGCTGCGCGTCGTGGCGCCGCACTGCAGTCCTGCGAGCATGCTCCACTGCATCTACGCGCTCGGCCAGCTCGCGAGGTGCGAGAAAGCGGGCTGACGGTGCTGAACGACGGCGCATTGGACGTGGTCGCCAGCGCCGCGCTGCCTGCATCGTCATCTAATACTGGGGAAGCATCACCTTCGCCTCCGCCACTCGTGGTTGCTCCAGAGCTCGCCGAGCACTGTTCGATCATCCTGCGCTCGCTGTCGACGTCCCTCGAGTGTCTCCCGGCGCTCATGAACGACCTGCGCCTGATCCCGATCATTCGCGCCATCACGACCAACAACACGAGCAAGGAGACGTGCAGGAACGCCATCTTGACGCTCTACAACGTCACGTCCTGCACGAGTCCCGGGCTGGACAACTTGGTCGTCCACGGGGTCATCCGACTGCTCATCCGGCTGTCCGCTGTCGGGGGACCCGACATGGCACCTGCGATCGCGCTAGCGCACATCAAACATGTCCAGAAGGATCGCGACCGTCCAACTGCGGAGGACGGATCCGAAGTGCCCGACGAGATGGACGACGGCATCATGACGACGCTGCTCTCGATGATCGACCTGGACCAGACGACCATCCAGCGCGTGGACCGCCTGGCGATCACGCTCCCGGCCAACCTGCCGCCTCTGCGTCCAACTGAGTGGGTCTTCATCTTCGGCAGCACGTTCATCCGCCTCGGCTCGCAGCTGCCGGTGTCCTGGGCGTTCCACAACTCGTCGATCGACGACGCGCGCTTCGTGCCGAACGAGCCGCGGTCGTACCTGGCGATGCTCGTGCCTGTGGAGCCCGCGACGGGGGTGACGGTCCAGGACAAGCTCTCGGGCTCGTTCCGCATCATGAAGGTGCGCGAAGACAAGTACCGCATCAAGCGCATCGACCCGCGCTTCCTCAAGGCGGTGTCACTGGCGAGCGGCTCGAGCGAGAGCCTCACGGACGCGATCTCCTTGGTTATGAGCGACCGCAGTGCTGAGCGCGAACCCACGCTCACACCGTCAAACTACGACGGCGCGTCCTCCTCCGAGACCGCGTCCGCCCACGACCACCACGCGTCGGACAGCGAGAGTGGTAAGGAAGTGCGCTCGCCGTCGCCCGTGAAGAAGAGGAGCGGCACGGCCAAGGGCGGGATCTTGCGGTCCGGCAGCAACAACGGACGCAACATGGGGCTGTTCATCATGGACCGCCGCAGCTCCAAGTCCAACGCCAACAGCCACAAAGGCAGCAAAGCCATGCTCCAGCAGGACACCAAGACCGACAACTGTCGCAAAAAGAGTCGCAGCGGAATAGCAAACTCTACAGCAGCTCCGTGGAAGGGGGCGGTGACCGCAGCGGCGGCGTGATTCTGCCCAAGCTCTAGGGGGTTTGGGATCTGTAGGAAGGAGGGAAGAGGAACACAAAGGTGCCAGTATCACTGTCGTAAACAGCCACACAGCACACAACAAATAATATCATATTGTATCTATCGCAAGCATACGAAGTGTACATGCACGTACAGTTAGCTGGCTTCTGTCGCAGCTCGTGATGCTTTACGTGGTGATCTTGGCTCGGAGCTCGTCCGACAGCACCACCGTCTCGAGGTCCATGGGGTTCCCAGCGACGCGCACCTCGCGCAAGTCGGGGAGCGCCAGCAGCGCGTCTTCCGGGAGACGCACGAGGCGGTTGCCGCGCACATCCAGCACCTGGAGTTGCTGCAGCTGGCGGACGCCGGACGAGAGCTCCGTCAGGTGGTTGCGCGAGACGTCGAGGCGCGTGAGCTGCGTGAGCTGGAAGGTCGACTCGGGAAGGAAACGCAGCTGGTTGTTGGACAGATCCATCTCCTGCAGCTGCGGCAGGCGCTCGAGCACCAGCGACAGCTTGCACGCGCACGACGAGCCCACGTGCTCGCACATCATGTTCTTGCACACCAGGTCCTGCGAGCTGGGCAGCAGCAGTGCGTGCACGACGTGGCCGCCGCGCGCGACCTCGCGGAGAGAGCGCGCCGTGCGCTGCGTCTGCTCTTGTTGAGCTTGCTGTGATGTGCTGGAGGTGGCGGAGAAGGAGCTGCTGCTGCTGGACTTGCGGAGAGCCTGGTGGCTGCGTCGGTGCGCGAGTCGCTGCGCACGCAGCACTTGACGCAAGACCATCATCATCGCTTCTGGATGTCGTCGACTGAGAGATTGATCTGTGACGTGAGTGCATTTTGACTGGTTTTGCACAAAAGTGTCGACAGCCAGGCGGTCCAGATTGCGCTCCACAAGGAGTCCCACATGGAAATGTGGTCCATGAAGCACTTCTAGAAAATCAGTCACAATATTTGTGCTGGCATTTTGATGCCTGCGGTAGGTATTTTTGCTCAAGTTGATCCATTGAAAAGTGTTGTTGAAACTAACTCTCAGAGACATGAAAAGTTGTGAAGCGCGCAGTAAATTTAGAAACCCGTTTCCGATGACTGCGACAGCAAATCGAGGAATCAACGCCACCTCTATCTTATATGTTGGTTTGTCAACCTCACCCTTACTCTGAAGTTTGATTGCTTTCACATTTAGTGTTCTATGCAGCTGTATTCCCACAAACTTTATAGCTTCGCACGCGCTTATCCACCCCGAGCGTCCACAACAGATCAGCTGCTGTAAGCTGACGCCGCGCGAACGGACCAAACGCGAGCAAACTGCAGTACACAAACGTTGCAACCAGTATCAGTGGGGAATAGAGCTGCTCAACGAGCAACTGGTGACGCAAATGGGAAACCGGGAGCAGAGGCGGATGGAGGCAACAGACATCCGACAACGCGAGCTGGACCGCGTCAAGCATGACTGGGACAACAAGCGGTTTCTACTCACCAGAGACTCGATCGAGATGCCGCAAGCAGGAGAACTGACGGCAGCAGCCAAAGCGTTCTGACCAACGTTCAAATGGCAAGACAATGCCTGGATCGTTGACCAGAAAGGCAAGCAGCTTCGAAGACGAGACCACGCCTTCTTCAAGGACTGCGCGATCAGCAACCTGTGCATCACACGCCACTCACGACTGGAATATTCGTGCAACCCCCCATGTCGAAGCAGCGAATGGACAAAGCATCGAGAACGCAAGTGGAAACACGCGCTATTCAGCATCATCGTCTGCGCGCCGGAACTTGCCATCGGAGAGAGCATGATGAT
>JAASFO010000537.1:0-18523 GCA_023333815.1 Globisporangium recalcitrans
AAGGAACGAATGGCAACGCTACGTAAAGCGCCGGATAGCACTGCTCTCTGGGATGTGTATACCTTACATTTTGACTTGGATACACTAAGTGCGGAAGAAGGATAACAGAAGGGTATACTGCTGATCGAATATTTTGAATCGATGTTTCATTTGGCGCCTTCACTGAGCGACTGGAATGCGCGCTGCAGGTCGAGAATGCTGGCGGCGATCGCGGGACTCTCGTAGAATCGCGCGCAGAACTACCACAGAGGCGTCCGACACACACGAGTGCACGAGTGAGTCTGTGGCTGGGAGCTTTTGATTATGAGCTACGTAATGCACCACACACACACCTCTTTGAGGTTGGCACTCTTGTAGACGAACGCCTCGATCTCCAGCATCGGCGGAATGCTGAAGCTGCGGTAGCAGGGCACACACATATGTGTGTGTGTGCGTGTTAGCGACAGAAGAAGAGCGACAGCAGTCGCTAGTGACAACGACACTCACGTGTTTTGCTGCGCGACCGCACGAAGACGCGCGACGACGCGGTCGGACGCCATGGCGTTTGCGATGCTGAACGTCCACCGGCAGTCTGCATGTGTCACTGACGCGTCAAGCAACTGCGGGCTCATCATCAGAGTCCTACCTTTCGGAGCGAACCTGGCTACTGCTGTTGCTTCGAGGCGACGCTGCGCGACTGTCTTTCGATGCCTGCATCTCCCCGTAGATGTCGTGCGCGCGACTGAGAAACTCTGCACCGCAGACAGCAAAAGCAAACACCTAAGTGCTGGCCATAACCTGCAGTCTCAAGTACAATGTGCACACCGTTGTAGAAGAAGCGAGCGCTAAATGCGGTTAGAAACGCCTTGAGTGTGGTGCGGACGTGGCCGTCGTCGCTCTCTTTCAAATGGTGAGCCGTTTGCCGCAGCAGCTGTGTCGGGAAGTCGCGGCACTGGCACCAGATGAGCTCCGTAAAGTCTTCCAGCGTCAGTTCTGCACCATACGAGCGGCAAACGCACTGTGAGCCGCACACGCAGCGCTAAACAGGGAGGTAGGTATGCGTGAAAGGACGACTCACGCATGTGCGCATCAACGCTCGCGCAGGTCTTCTGGAGCTGCGAGAGGAACGCGATGCGGTTCTGCATCGTGCCGTTGACGTACTCGAACGCTCTGCCGCTCACGTGGTTGCCCCTCATGACGCTGCTGAAGTAGCTTGCGATGAACGCTGCAGGCTGCTCGGGTCACTGCTCCTGCAGCTGCTTGACCAGGTCCTCCACGAAGAACTGCACACCCGACTGCTGCAGATAGAGCTCGTGGGTGGCGGACGCCGCCGCCAGCGCTCCTCGCGACGGTAGTCGACCGACCGGACGCGGGCGACCTGCCGTTGAAGCAGCTGCGCTCATAGAGCCGTGGAAGCTGCCGCGGCTCGTGAGTGTCGCTTGCTGCTGAGAGTGGCTCATCGGTCCGTCCGCATTCAGACTCGGGACGCGGTACGCCTGTGCGATCAGCTTCTCCGCACACAGGCGGCTCATGCGCCGGTTCGCGTGTGTCGCGTGTGCGGATGCATGCTGCTGCTGTTGCTGGGGCTGATAGGACGACGAGCTGGGGTCTCCGCCTCCGTTGCCGCGCTCGCCCGCAGCCTCCACCATTTGCGTGCTTGAGTGAGTGAGCTTCAAGCGTCGTCAAATGTGTGCAGGATCAAATGATGCTTGCACGTCTCCCACCTGTGACGCGTTGATAGCAGTATTCCTTGTGTGCGTCACAAGTGGAAGAGGTAACGGCTGATCTCACCTCACTAACAGCTGAAAAGATGTCGCTTGAAGGCGATTCATCACATGTGGCAGTTGCGGATCAAGGCGAATCGCTCGGTGTGTTGGCTTCCGAGAACAGACAAAACGGTTCTATCTCTCTCGTTTGGCTAGAAGCGTTCGTATTAGACCCACAACTAAATCAGCCAGTCTGCTCTCCATCGCTGATCGTTTCCATGACTTTGCAGTCTCTCGCCTGACAGATGCGGTGTTCATTTCCATTTTTCCGACCTTCCAGAAAGCAGTCTACCAACTCCACGCCATTTCCAAGAAATGAAGCTCGACGCCGAAGCTCTCGCAAAGATTGCCGCAACCGGGCTCGCCGGCATTTTCGCCGGGTCTGCAACGTACATCTCGCTGGTGCAACACCCGTCGGTGACCGCCACCGACGACCTCGCGGTCCAGGCGCCGTTCTTCCACTACATGTACCCCCGAGCCGCGAAGATGCAAGCTCCGACTGCGGTCCTCAGTGGAGCAAGCGCGATGGCGGTGTACTGCTTGCAGAAAGACAGACCAGTGGAGATGCCGCTTGTGTGGCTCTACAGCGGCTGCCTCATGATCGCGATCGTGCCGTACACGGTTATCACGATGCTGCCGCTGAACCACCAGCTCATGGACCCAAAGCGGTGCCTCGCTGAGGGACAAACCTGGATGCAGAAGTCGCTCAAGCGCTGGGTGAGATTGCACCATGTGCGCACAGGCGTGAGTCTCGTGGCGTTCGCGGGTATGCTCGTGGTGCTGGCGAAGTCATCTGGAGCACACCAGATCGAGCACCACGTTGCTGTCGCCATCCAGTAAAAGCAGCGACTCGCCGACTCAAGACGAGGAAGCAGAGCCGATGCGCAGCGTGAGCTGCTCTCCACGATCGATCGCCGCGTGAGTGCATTCCCTGATCAATTTCAATATCCCAGCCAACTTTGAGAATCAGCAAACACCACTCCTCTAGTTGCATATTTCTGCTGCCACACGACTCCATGCGTGTGAACAACATGCGTAAAGACACGCACGCGTCTGTTTGACAAATCGAAATGACGCTCTCCTAGCAAAGTACCGTCTGCAACATGCGACTGCTAGCCGCGCGTCATTTTGGTGGCACAGTTGAAATGCATGCGCGACGTCAGCAGCTCCGTCATTCGACCATTTCTTCTTCTTCTTCTTCTTCTCGGCTCCGGTGGTTGGCTCATGACGCGGATGCACGCAGAAGCACTGGCCAAGATCGCAGCCACGGGGCTCGCGGGTGTGTTCGCGGGTGCCGCGACGTTCATCTCGGTGGCGCAGCACCCGGCGCTGCTGGAGACCGACGAGCTGGCGTTCCAGGCGCCGTTCTTCCGCCGCATGTACTTCTACGCCGCGCGCATGCAGGGTCCCATGGCGCTCGGCAGCGGGCTCAGCGCGCTCGCCGCGTACTTTCTGCAGCGAGAGCGCCAGGTCGCGCAGGTGGCGACTGCAGCTTTTGCGTTTGGCGTCACCTCGCCGCGCCTGTGGCTCGCGAGCGGCTGCATGATGATCGCGATCACGCCGTTCACAGTCGTCAAGATGCTCGCGATCAACTGCCAGCTGGTGAACCCCAAAGTGTGCCGCTCAAGAGGCAAGTCGTGGCTGCAGAGGACGCTCATACAATGGGGGCGGCTGCATAATGTGCGCACAGGTGCGAGCCTCCTCGCGTTCACGGGGATGGTCGTCGCGATGGCGTACTCGGGCGGTCACGAACAGCAGCAGCAGTATTATTATTATTTCCAGCAACAGCTACATGCGAGTTCCATGAGCGCAAACATACAGTAACGACGGAAGACGGAAGAACAGCGAGCGAGCGAGAGAAGAAGAAGACGACGAAGACGAGCGCATACCAACATGAAGCAGCGAGCGCATCTAAGCGGTAGTTGCCAACTGCTCTGTCGCGCGCGCGCGCAAGAGAGAGAGAGAGAGAGAGAGAGAGAGGTGAAGTGTCTCTCTTTTGGTCTGTTTTGGTGGTAGTAACTTTCCTAATATTATTTAGTCGCGTGTGAAGAGAGCAAGCAGCAGCAGTATCCTGAATCGTGTATGGCAGGCAAGTGAAAATGGCTCTCTTTGTGTGTCTCTGTTGTCTTGTAGCTCTTTCCCAGCAGCAGCTCCACAAGGAAGACCGAGTCAAACAGTCCGCATTTCGCACTTCAAACTGCCGCAAGTGAGCTCACCCAAGACGCCGACGAGAAAAGCCGACCACTTGCTGATCGACAAGCCAGCAGCTGCGAGCAGCAAGACCCACTCAAAAAGCAACAGACAACAGCCAGCAGAGCCCGATCCACCAGCAGCAGCAACAGTCTCCGAGAAAGAGCAGCATGGTACGTACGCCTCATTCCTCGCTTCCCATCTTTCCTGTCCTCATTCTGACATCAACGCCGGGCTTTCTTCTGTTGCTTTGTGGTTCAGTGGCTTCCCAGTGCGCTGCGCCATTGGCGACGCCTCCTGCTCCAGCAAACGCACAAACTCCTGCTCTTCGTGCCGAACGTCGTGGGGAGAGACTGCACGCTCTCACTCGTAGACATCGCAGACGACTGCACGCGCGCAGTGCTCTCTCACGTGCCTGTCGCCGGAAGAGCCATGCTGACGACCTACAACGAGTGGATCGTGGACGCGATCGAGACGGCAGAGCAAGAACAGCGGCAGCAAGTGGAGCAACCATCACCGCTTGCTCTGGCTCGAAGCAGCAGCGTCGAGGGCTCGCGATCGCTGCATGCAGTCTGCGAGTACTACATGTACCGCAACGACGGGCTGCAGCGCGCGAACCGCAGCCTTGTGCACCAGATCAGCAAGCTCGAAGGCGACCTGGAGCAGGCGCAAACCAGCCTCTTCCACGCCCAGTGCATCATCGCGCGGCTGAAGGAGATGGAGGACATCCGGTACAAGCGGCTTCGCGTGAGCGAGGACGTGTACCTCGCTCTCGGCCAAGTGGATCCAGCAATGTTTGCTGAGCGCGTGGCGAGGCTAGCTGACGGAACTCAAGTGGGTCGGACAATAACAATGGATGGCAACGCCCCGACTGAAGACTTGGCGACTGATTCGTCAGCAAATACGTCGGACGAAGAGGACAGCGACGCGGGTCCCAGCCACGAAGCAGATGGCACTATTCGCGAGTCTGAGGACTTTGGCGATGAAGACTCGCTGGATGACGCCACGTCCGCCGAGTCCTCCGACTCTCGTTCTCCAAGTGATGACGAGGGCGACGAGCTCCACGAAGAGAGCCCGGATGGACCTCGGTTGTCTGTCGTGGACACTATCGCCAACACAACCCGTGCGCAAGAGCGTTTGACTGCAAGCCCCGCCGGCAGTAGCATTAGCTACAGCCAACTCGTGGTGCTCAACACCGCGGAAGAGGGTGAGGACGCCAGCAGCAACTGGCACCGTCGAGCGCTCCGTCGGCTTGCGCAGGAGCGAGAGCAGCGCCGCAGTGCGCGCAGCCAGAGCCCGAGTCGAGCGTCTTCGCCGCGACGCCCGCGTGTATCGTTTGCTTCATCCGCTGAAATGGAAATCCGCACCAGTAACAACGAGGAAGAGAAAGAAGAAGAAGAAGAGGAGCCGATGAACTTCCAGGCGCTCGTGGCGCTTCGGACCTCGGACGATGACCAGATGACCGCCGACTGGCAGCGCCGCGTTCTCCAGCGCCTCTCCCAGGAGCGCGAGCGCCTGCCGCACTGCCACCGTCGCTTGAGCAACTCGTCGTCCATCAGCCCCACGAACTCGTCCACCTCGACCCTCACGTTCGTCTACGACGAATGATGAAATACCAGCGAACGAACACGCGCACAAGCAAAGAGGATGTCTTTGAGTCAGTGAAGACGCCAACGAACCGCTCTTCTGCTGTTACAATTTGAAACGATGAAAGCTGTTGCCTTCGTGAGTCGCTGTTGAGAAAGTGCATTCCCCATTGACACAGCAGCACCTCCCCACTGCATTTCATTTTCTTATCCGCTCGATCGTAGTGGTCTTCGAGCGCTGATTCGCTCACTGAGTTTCCACATTCCAGTTCCGCCAGCACACAGCAGCAGCGACTGCAAGCAGCAGCATCGAGTAAGAAGAACCGCAGAGATGCCAGCGTACTGGAGCCAGCTTGTCACTCAACTGTCGACGCAGCGTGCGCGCTGGATCAACCAGCACAGCAGCAAACACGGAAGCCCGTCAGAGCAGGTGAGCACCAGCGACAGCTCCATGGATCAGTCGTCTCCAGAGAGCAGTAGCAGCTCAGCGAACCAGCCGCTTGAACGAGAAAATGCGGCTTTGAAGCGCCAAATCGCAGAGCTGACTGCCCAAATCGACCAATTGCGCAAGATCCTGGACTCCCGAGCCGTTCAGATCCAGGTTCTGGTCGACTGCATTCGCCACTTGAGGCTGCAGCAGCGTCGCACGAGCAGTCTCTCGTCGATGGACGGCTTTCTAGACGCGGAGTTCGGCGAAGTCGTCCCGTGTCTGAACCTGGACGACGTCAGCAGCAGCAGCACCACCGCCAGCAGTAGCACCGATGACAGCAACGGCGAGAATGGAAACGATCTCTCGGCGTCTTTCGACAGCTGGATCGAGAGCGACGAAGAAGAGAAGGACGAGGAAGCGGAGCTGGTGCAACCTACGGGTAGCCAACTTGGTCGGAGCGTGTTGACACCGTCAGCTGAGGACGAGAAAGAACAAGCTGAGCTCAAGTCACCCAAGCCACTGGTCCAGAGAGAGCTGGTTGGTAAGAACCAAAGCGGAACGAAGCGCGCAATGCCTAGTCGCCAACACGTTGAGTAACAACGCCATTGCAGATCGCCAATTGAACTCAAGAAGAGAGCTCGCATAGTGGATTCCATTTAGTTAGTCCCCATTACCACGTCTTGTCCCACATGACCATGTCGCGCACTTGCTTTTCGAGCCCTGCGTTCCGCTCGCTCAGCGCCACAATGTCGTCTCGTGCATCCCGCAGCAAATGCACCACGTACGCGTACTTGTCGTCCATTTGCTGCTTCTCGTCCAGGAAATCCTGCTTGAGCGCCGCGACCATACCCGAGAGTTTGGTTCTCGTCTCGAGTCTCCACCCGGCGTGCTCGACCTGCGTCTGGTGCAGATGCTGCTGGAACGCCAGCGCCTTGAACCGCTGGTACTCGACCTCCTCGACCAGCTTCTTCTCCTTGTCGATCGTCGCGCCAAGCGCCAGATGGAGCTTCTGCTTGTCGTCCTCCGCCTCGCGCTGGAGCTGGCGACGCTCCTCTTCGAGCAGCGCGCTCTTCGCCGCGACCTCGGCTTCTTCTTCGACCAGCTTGTCCTCGCAGGCTTTCAGTTCGTCCTTGAGGCGCGCCATTTCGTCTCGATCCGAGATCGCGAGGGTCTTGCAGGACTCGATTTCGTCCATCAGTTTCTGTTTGTCCTGCACAGAGAGACGGTTTGCTGCTGTCTGGGAGGAGGACACTTTCTGGAAAGTGTCCACATCCGCTTGCAGTTTGCTTTTGTTAACGGAATAGCTCTGTTTCCTCTGCCGCATCTGCTTCGCGAGTTGGATCTTGCGCTGCTGGAGCGCCTTGATGCGCTTCATGATGTCCATCTTCTCCTGCTTGACCGTCTGCATGAAGCCCAGGATCTTCTTCTCGTTCGCGAGCGAGTTCTGCCGCTCCTGCTCGTAGAGCTCCGTCAGTCGCTGCTTCTCCTCCCACGACTGCTGCTTGGCGCGCTCGAGGTTCGCGATCGTCTCCTCCATCTGGGTCGTCATCTCGCTTGTCGTCGATGAGCCGTTCCCACCGCTGTTCTGCTGGGGCAAACCCATCGACGACGACGGCCGCACGACCATCTGCCGCAGCCACTCGATCTCCTCGCGCAGCTCGCGGATGATGTCGAGGTTCATGAGCGGGATGATGCCCTGCGCGCCTTCGTCGTTTGCAGCGCCGTCCATCGTGGTGTGGGTCTTGCCGGAGCCCGTCTGGCCGTACGCGAAGATCGTGCCGTTGTAGCCCTGCAGCGCCTTCTCGACCGTCGGCTGCGCGATGTCGTCGTACACCTGAGTCTGCGTGCTGTCGACGCCGTACGCGTGGTCGAACGTGAACTGCTTCTTGCCAGTCGCCTCCGATGAAGCGGAGGAGCTCTCGCCACTTTCGCTAATGGCGCCAGGCTGGATGACGATCGTCGTGCCCTCCAGCACCTGCACGATGGACTGCGCACCCATCTGCGACTCGCGCGAGCTCATCGGCCAGCAGCGCACCGCCACCTTCACGTTCACGTCCGTCGACATGAGGTGTGATTTTGCAATACGAGCACACCATTGGTACGCTTCAAGAGAGAGAGAGAGAGAGCTTGTGACGACGATTCAGAAATGGATCCAAAGTGAGACTTTGGAATCACCTGCCTGCCGGTATCACCAGTGCAACTCGAGCAGAAAACGGTCCTCGTCGACCACGTCGCTCTGATCCGGTGCGGGGACAATGTAGCAGCGACCTGAGACCGATCTTCTCAATGCGCTCGCTTCCTCAATGTCCGTGCTTCGTTTCGCTTGACCTCCTGAGGTGGACTAAACAAGCACAGCATCAAGAGTGCGGCTTCATCTCCAGCAGCAGCACACATGGAGTACACGACTGTATGGTCAATATATATATGTATTGGTCGTGTTGAGTCGGTGTGCATGGTCAGTAGTAGCACATGCACTGCTCGCTGCTCGCGCAGTTGCTGGGTTTCGGTATTCAGTTCGCCTGGTCTTTCGGGACGACGGTGGATCGTCCCTGCTGTGGTGCGCTCTCTTGCGCAGTGGAGGACGACGACGCTGGCGACGGCGTAGCGGACGAAGCGCCAAAGAGCGAGCCCTGGAACGGCAGCAGCGGGCGGATCTTCTCGTTGAACTGCCATCGCACGCGGTCCAGCGCGCTCTCGACCGAGTCGAGCGCCGGACGCACGTCCAGGTACACGGAGAGCGGGCGACCGGGCTCCGGCTGGCCAGAATAAAAGTCGATCACGTAGCGCACTTCCTTGCCGTCGCGCTCGACGACCCAGTCGTGGCGGTCGAACGGCAGCACCGACCACCCGAGCAGGTTCATCATGCGCGCCTTGGGGCTGTACTCGGTCGGCTTGCCGATGAAGCGCTTGAGCTTCGGCGCTTCTTGCGCACTGCACACACACAAACAAGTCGCGCAGCTGTCAGACTCGCGCGCACGCAAACAACCCAACAAGCAAACTTGTGCACGTACGGGTGCAGAGCCTCCCACTTCATGACCTCGTGCCAGGACTGCTCGTTGACAGTGTTGTGGATGGCCACGATCGTCTTCATCTGGTCCGCCTCCGGGTCCCAGCCCTTGCGCTTCATGGCCTTGAAGTACATCTCCTCGGACGGGTACTCCCAGTTGCCGGCCGCGTCCTGCTGGTGCGCCGGCGTGTAGTCGCTCTTGGGGATGCTCGACACCACGCGCGCCTTGGACAGTCGCGACTCGATCGTGGCCGAGTCTGTGCTCACGCTCCAGCCGCCGGCGTGCTGCGCGACCGCCATCATCTGCGAGTTGAAGCCGCAGGACTCGGGCTTGGACGCCGACGCCTTGGTCGTGGCGTCTCCGTGGTGCGGACAGCCCACCGCGGCCGCCGCAGAGTTCACCTCCGCCGTCATTCTTCTCTCTCGCTCTTGTTCGTCGATCTGATCGTGTGGACAATTGGTTCTGCTCACCTTCCAAAATGTAAGTTCCTGTTTGTTTGTGTGTGAGACCCATGGGTTATTGCTCGGCAAACCCGAAGACCCATGGTTACCTTCTGAGGTTACAAAAAAGATACTTTTTGGGGTGTTTGACACGCATGAGAATCGTAAATGGATGGATGACATGTATTAGCAAACGAATGCGTTACCGCTTATTCAGCACGACCACTGTTGCGCGACACAAAGATACCCAAACAGCACGAAGCCCACCAGCAGCGCGTGGAGCACTACGCAGTCGAGCCGTAGTCCGTCGCGCCTGGTCCCTTCACGACCGCCATGCCACCGGCTGTCGTCAGCGGCGCATCACTTCCCCCAGTTGCACATGGACAACAAAACACAAATCGCTCCAATCAGAATGTGCACTTACTCACGACCAGCTAAGCACACATGCGCGTCTTACCTGTTGTACATCGTCGTGTAGACCGTCGGGAGGAGGATGAGCACGCCGATGATCGTCGCAGCTTCGCCCGCACACGCGCGCACGCTCATGTCGGCGCATTCGATCGTGGTCGGCATGTCCACGTTCTTGCTTGCGACCGAGACGAAGTACCAGATCGCGACGAGCCCAAACACCGGGTCCTTCGCGTACAGCACTGCGATGATCGCAAACGTGATCACAATGCACAAGTACACGACGTAGATCGAGACCGAGAGGTAGCTGCCGTGCGAGTGCTGCAGCGAGATCGCCAGGTGGTTGAACGCGATCGCCGACACCCACGCAATGTAGATCGAGATCGGGAGCTTGTTGCAGACGTACTGTCGCCAGTCCGTCATCCCTCTCGCGTTGCGGTCGTTCACAGAGTAGATGTAGAGCATGAGGAGCGCGAGCCAGAGGATGAAGATCATCACCGTCGCGGCGTGCACGTGGTGCGTCGCATAGAGGATGAGCCATGCCGTGTTGGCGATGCAGGTGATCGCGAAGCACGTGCGCAACTGGGACGGCTGGGTCGCGTCCGCGTAGAGCGAGTACTGCGGGTAGAAGACGTCCGTGAGCACGAGCAGCGCTTCGAGCGCGTAGATGAGGACCCAGATGCAGAGCGCGAACGACGCCGGCGCGATCAGCGTCTCGTACTCGCGCGTGAGCGTGACGAAGCACCGGGCGTACGCGATGTTGACGCCCGCTTGTACTACGAAGAGCACGGCGTTGAGCAGAGCGAACCAGTTGGCTTCCATGCTTGAGCTGCGTCGTACCTCGAGGATTGGACACTGCTGCGTAAAGAGCACGGCGCAAGACGCGAAGAAGAGGTGGCACATGCCTCTTCCGAAAGCGCAAGCGTCAGTTGGAGCCAAGAGGCACTGGGCAGACAGAGAGGGAAGCTAACTGCTGGATCAAACACGAAAAATTGAGGGGTTGTATTGCGCCGTTAGGGTAGTTGAAGTCACGTTACCAGCATCACACTCTCTCAACTGTCACAACATTCACGAGGCTCAGGTACAGGAGTAGCAGACACACTATGCGCGGTCGAAGCCCAGCTGCTACAAGTCCGGCTACACAGTGCCGTAGTCGGCGCTGGTCTGGAACGTCATGACTGGCTTGATGAGCTCCACGTCGCTGGCCTTTCGGCTAGAAGAGCGCACACACAAACACCACACAAAGTTAGATAAGAATCAACCGCAAACTGGCATTCAGGCTTGCGTTACCGTACCTCTTCCAGTACGTGTAGCACTTGCGGCCGGCGTCGATGAGGACGATCACCGGGATGATCGGCGCGGCGAGCGCGGCGGCAGCCTGGAGCTTGTCAAAGTCGCGGTCGGTGCTGTCAGGGAACGAGTCGTCGCGCACCGCCAAGCCGATGAGCGTCCAAGACACCACCAGCCCCACCACCGGCTCGCCGCCGTACACGAACGCCGAGATGCCGAGCGTCAACAGCAGCGTGAGCAGGAAAGCGTACACGCTGAAGCCGAGGTAGCCGTCGTGCATCTTCTGCAGCGAGACCGCGACCATGAGCAGCGCGGCGGCGCTGACCCAGCCAAAGTAGATGCGGATCGAGAACTCGCTCGCAAAGTAGTGCACCCACGGACGGATCGTGTGCCTGGGCGGGTGGCGCACGAGCAGCAGGTAGATCGGCAGCAGCGACGCCCAAAGCAGGAAGAGGTCGAGCGTCGCGAGGTGCGTGGCGCCGAGCCAGTTGTTGAACACGACGAACGCGATGTTGGTGATGCACGAGAGCAAAAAGTAGCGGCGGTAGACCGCCGGGTGCGCCGAGTAGTTGAAGAACGAGTACTGCGGGTAGAAGACGTCGACCGCGACCGTGCTGGCCACGAACGCGTAGATCACGAGCCAGATGAGGAACGCGTACGGCGCCGGCGCGATGGGGATGTCGGGCGTGGTGTTGACCGAGTCGTCGCCGTCGGACGCGCCGAACGCGTTCATGTTGGCGTTGACGAGCAGCTGCGCGACGAAGAAGCCCGCATTGATGAGTGGCAGGTGGTGCTGCAGCGGAGAGCTCATGGCTGGCGGCGGTTGTGGTGCTGCTGCTGAGGAGGGCAGGTGGGTGGACGCTTGCTGCTTGTTCAGAAATGACGCCAAGATCGACTAAAGTAGCTGAGAAGAGCTCAATTGTGGGTTTGGGTGCCTGAGATGCGTTTCACACTTCTGATTGGCGAGAAAATAAAGCGGAGTGATGTGATTGGATGAAATGCGGTTCCTGATTCATTGTCGAAAACTCCGTAAACCCATATGCAGCTTCACAGATTGTTCCACCGTTTGACATTCACTCTCGCAGAAACGGACTTAACTGGAGAGGCTTGAAGTGGACAAATCTGGTGCTTTCTTCATTGACACACAGCATGAATGCACCAATATCCAGCAGCTTCGGCTACGACAGCAGCGGCTTGCGGACGTCCGTGCTGCTCGACGGGACCCAACTGGACAGTGCACATGACAATACACAAATCGTTAGACAGCATCCATGCTAGCAGAGCGAGTGGATCCAATAGATCCAGGCGTACCGAGGCTGCGGGTTGAGAAAGCGGTGCAGAGTGGAAATCACGAGCAAGGAGGCGATCAGCGTCGCGCCGAATATCGCGCACGCCTGGAGCTCCAGAAAGTCTTCTTGCGTTTCGCCCGTGAACGCCGCATCGCGTCGATTTGCGAGTGCCACGAGCGTCCATACACCCACCAGTCCGATCACAGGGTCGCGACCGAAGACCACGCCTGTGAGCACGACCACCAAGAGCACTGCGAGCATCGCGATGTACGCGCGGAGCGACAGGTACCCGTCGCTCGACGTCTGCGCTGCGATCGCGATGTTGAGCATCGCAGCGGCGCTCACCCACGAGAAGTAGAGGCGGACCGCCAGCTCGCTGAGGAAGTACTGCAGCCACGGCACCGGGGAGCCTGACAGCGAAGCCTTTGTCACGTACAGGTAGAGCGGCAGCAGCGAGAGCCACATGAGTACGAGGTCGACCGCGGCGACGCTCACCCATCGCAGCCAGTTGAAGAGCACGATCCAGAGCATGTTGACGACGCAGGACGCCGTGAAGCACGCACGCAGGAAGCCCGGGATTTGCGCGCTGCTGTAGAACGAAAGGCGCGGGAAGAACGCGTCCGTGACCACCATCAGCGCCGTGAACACGCAGATCACGAGCCAGATGAGGAAAGCGTAGCCCGCCGGACGGATGAGCGAGTCATTCGAGAACGGCTTGCCGGCGTCCTTGGGCGAGAACGCGTTCTGGTTGGCGTTCACGAGCACCTGCAGCGCGAAGAGCGCCACGTTCGCGTACGAGAGCGACGCCGCGGTCGCCATAACAAATGGAGGCGAAGAAGAGCTGTGAGAGAGTGCTTGCTGAAAGAGAGCGAGACGCTATTTCTCTCATGTCTTGTCTGTCAAACTGACTGAAGTCGAACGAGAATGGAAATGTGCAAATTCGTACTTTGACGGATGCATAATTCGCACTTTAAGCATCGGATAGAGTGAGTGAGATGGCTATTGGTCGAGTCTGATGGTCGCAGTCATGAGATTCTGAGAGCAACGCGATCTTTGCTGGAGAGGGTGACAAGGTGTCGATTTCATTCGCGCCACTCTGCTCGCAAGCATGCACGCGGCACAATTCGCACCATCCAAGCTGCTTTCTTCGCAGGACACATTTCTGCTATTGCTCCTCTGACCCCAGTGCTCGCTGCTACTATGGAGTTGGTGGCGCGCAACGCACCACGTTCGGCTCTTTTTACCACCACCGAGTCAACACAATGTGTGCTTCAAGCACTCACTTCATAATCATTTTTATTTGGGGTTTCCACTGATAAAACTGCTATGCTGCGGACCAAACACACATGCTTGGCAATGCACAAGTTGTGGCGCTCGAGTATCAACTGCGAAAGGACGTCCTCGCTCGCTCATGGGCTGCCAGTCGTCTTCACGGCGCCGTAGCTGCGGTAGCCGCGCTTTGGGGTGTTGGCCACGAGCTGCGCCGCGCGGTTCCTGCTCATAGCAATGACAAAATAACAGACAGATACGGACATTCGTCAGCAACCACTCATCCATCTATCAACCCTCCAGCCAGCTCGGAGCAAGACATGCCAACGTACAGGCGGATGATCACGATGCGGTGCACGGTCGAGACGACGATCATCGCGAGCATGGCGCCGGCCGCGAGCGCAGCGCTCGACTGGATGCGGATGAACTTCTCGTGGTCGTCGGTCTTGAACGTCTCCGCGTTCTTCGAGGCGAGCGCGATCAGCACCCACGCGGCGACGAGACCGATCACCGGGTCCTCGCCGTACACGACTCCCGAGAGCGCGAGCACGATCAGAATGGTGAGCATCGTGAGGTACGAGCCGATCGAGAGGTACCCACCAGCGAGCTGCTGGAACGTGATGGTCCAGCTGATCACGGTCGCCGCGGAGATCCAGGAAAAGTAGAGACGGAAGACCAGTTCGCTCGCGAGGTACTGCTTCCACTCGAACGCGTTCACGCGGCGGTCGTAGTTGGCGAAGAGGTAGATGGGGAGCAGCACGAGCCAGAGCAGCGTGATGTCGATCGTCGCGAGGTTCACGAAGCCGTTGTTGAAGAGCAGGCACCAGCCGGCGTTCGTGACGCACGAGAGCGCAAAGAGCACGCGGAACACGCCCGGTTTCGCCGAGTTGTTGAAGAACGACAGCGACGGCTGAAAGATGTCGGCGCCGAGCGCCACGCCCGTGAGCACGTAAATGAGGCTCCAGATGGAGAACGCGTACGGCGCAGGCGTGATCAGCGTCTCGTGCTGGAGCTGCGCGCCGTTGCCCTGCGAAAAGCCGATCCACGTGAACACGAGCTGCAGCAGGAAGAGCCCGGCGTTCACGAGCGGCAGGTGCGACGTGAACACGTTCGGCGACGACGGCGTCGTGGTGCTGGTGGTCCCGAGGATCGGCATTGCGTGCGTTAGGTTAAGCAGGTGTGTGGTGGAGCTCTTGTCTGTCTTGGCGTCTTGGCGTCGTGGTGAGCTCGTGAGTGTGGCTTCGTCGTCTCTGCCTCACACGCCTGATTTTCTCGCGTTCGAGATCCAGTGCTGCGAATGCGAGTCTGCTGCATCCACCAGCACGCCTCTGACAAAAGGATGACGGTACCACTCTGATATTTGGATCACTGATTGGCAAGACGTGGACTTATAACTACAGTGAGCACAGTACGCTGTTTGATGAGATTGTTGAAGCTGAGTTGAATGTAGACTGACGCTCAAAACCAAAATGGAGCATGGATGCAAAATTCGCAACTGTTGCTTCGAAGCTGGCGCAGGCTCTTCTCTCAGTGGCGGCGAGCTCTCACACGTCTACAAGCTGCTGCCGTAGTCCACGTGCGCGTTCTTCTCGCTCAGAAACGGCATCGCGCGCTCCAGTTGCTGGTAGCCTCTGCTCGCACAAACAAAACACATCACACCGGAGATACAAATGCACAGTCAGCAAAGCCTCCCGTTTCCACAGCACTCGCCACAGAAACGAAAAGACAACCGCTTACCTGTTTCGGTTCAAAATGCGCAGCACGATGGAGATGACCATGAACGCGGCGATGATCGCAGCGCCGAGAGCCGCGCACGCGCGCACACTGAGGCTCGTCCGCTCGACCGACGCCTCCAAGTTGAGCTCCTTGACGGACACAGCGACGAGCGTCCAGATCGACACGAGCCCGAACGCGAGCTCGCCCTCGAAGATCACCGCGGAGAGCGTCGCGACCGAGAGGATCGACACCAGCACCAGGTACGACGTCAGCGACAGGTAGTCTTGCGCAAAATCCTGGGACGTCACGGCGATGCTGATCAGCGTCGCCGCGCAGGTCCACGCAAAGTACGCGATGACCGGCAGCTCGCCCAGCAGGTAGCGCGCGTACGAGAACCCGCGCTCGCGGCGGTCCAGGAGGATGTGGACGTAGAGCGTGAAGAGCGCTACCCAGAGCACCGCGAGCACGCCCGTCGCCACGTTGATGTATTCGTTCGAGAAGAGCGCGACCCACGCCATGTTCATGACGCACGAGATCGCGAACGCGACGCGCAGCAGCGTGGCGCGCACGGAGCCGGCGTAGATCGAGAGCGACGAGCAGCCGCAGTCCACGATCACGGAGATCGTGAGCAGCGTGTAGATGAGGCTCCAGATCGCGAACGCGTACGGCGCCGGCGTGATGAGCGTCTCGTGCCTCTTCGACATGGGACCGATGTTGCGCGACAGCACGCCGTTCACGTACAGCTGCGCCGCGAAGAGCCCCGCGTTCACCCAGGAGAGCACCGCCACCGCCATTGCTGCTGCTGTTGTCGCTGCTGCTGCTGTTGGGATCGAAGGGAGGAAGCGGTTCTTGTGTGGTGCTTGGAGACTGGAAGAAGAAGTGAAGTTCGCTCGCCTTCTTTCTTCTGTGCGACAAATCAGTTGACGAAGTCAGACGTGGCGTGGGCCACATAGCATTGTCACCATCATTCCGCTTGTGTTTGATATACTGAAGACCCGGTAATACGCACACGTTCTGTGCATCTTGGAAACTGGAGAGTCTGATGTGTGGAGATATTACAGTTGTGTAGATAAAGCGTTATTGTGCAGGCTGCGGTAGCATTGCCAAATGTAGGGTACTTCGAAAAAAAAGTCTGGGTGTCTCACTCGATGGACCTCCAGCCAGTTTGACCCTGCGATTGCTGCCCTCGCTCCCTCTCACGCCTGCCGCTTTTGCCACCACTTTGCTGCGCTTTCACTGATGAAGCTGCTGCTTTGAGTCAAGTGGCTGCCTCTTCCGCGGCCGCACTTCGACTCCGTTCCAGGCACACGCAGTGAGAGTGTCCTCCTGAGGGCGTACTGTACACGACAACAGTCACCTCAACTTGCAGCGCCGCAGAACGTGGGTGCATCGTCAGCGCCTGCCAGGTGAGCTCTTCATGCAAGAGTGCACCCGCGCACACGACCTCAGGCATGTGTTTCGAAAGGAACAAGCTGGCTGCAGTGCGCTGTACTGCAACGGTGTCCTTGCTGAGTGCCAGCTTCAAATCCAGTCGCTTCGAGCAACCTGGATGACACCCTCTGCTCTGCCAACATGTCAACAATCGGCGCGCAAGCCTGGCTGACTGACCAAGCAAAGCGGAGTGGAATCGACGCTGCAAGAAGGTTGGACAGCTGGAAAATTCCGCGTTGCTAGGCTATTTGCATGTCATGCCACGCACGACTTGCTTTGAGAGTGTGTGTGTGTGCGTGTGTCTATGCATTCGTGAGTGCGAGGCACAACATGTGCCAACAAAAAAGAAAAAAGAAATGAGAGCTGGACTCTTGTGCGCAAGAAGTTGTTGACCAGAGCCGATCTCCAGTCCGGATCGTCGCCTCCTGTCATCCTCGTAATCTCTTACTGCAAGACATGAGTGACGGTGATGTGTTTGTGTTTGTGCTTGCACCTCTGGAGCCGCTTGCAACCAGATGCTGGAAGCATCTTGATCTTCCTCTTGTCTCTCGCAGAATGATTTTTAGCGAGCACGGTCTCTTGCAGGAGCGCGCTCATCTCGCTTCTCGTTCACAGCCTCGAAGTCGAGTTCGCTCGTGCTCTCGCCCATGCGAAGCAGGCAGCAAGCGGCAACCGCAACGGCGGCGGATTCTTCTGTGCAGTTTCACCACTGACACAACCGGACGCTGGCGGATCTTTGCGCGCTCACAAATCAAATCCGTACGCGACCATCATCATCACTTTGGATCTCTTGATCTCTCGTCACTTCACTTCACTCGCCTGCAAAGCAACACGACGAGACGGGATCCTGGATCCGATTGTCTCTGGCTCACTTGAGGAGCTCTTGGTCGAAGTGAATTCGTCTGTTGGGACAGGAGGAGATCTTTTCACTTTCTCCTCCATCGCTGACGATGCTTCCAGCGCTTCTGCGGGATGTTCGATGCGCACTTTAGGTATTCGTGAGCTGCTCTCTCTCTCTCTCTCTCTCTCTCTTTTGAGAGTGACTTGGCTCTTGCAATGTGTGTGTGTTTGATAGTGTGAGCTGCTGGAGGCAGAGTGGGAGTCGAGTTTGACCACGAACCCAAGCTCCTCCACCCTGAAACGCATCGTACCTCTACATATGTGCAGCATCCGGCTATTAGTGCTAACGGCTGCGAGAGGCCGAAAGGACGACTCTAAAAGCCTCGTTATTGAGCCAAATCGACCTGATACTCATTGTGGAAGGCGCTTCGTCCTAGTTGATGGAAGCCTCGTTTGCATGCTCCTTCCACCTTTGCCTGTCTGCCTGCCTGCCATCGCTCAGCGCACACAACACGCCCCAGTTCGCTCATGCTCATTCGTCTCATGCTCATGCATCTCACTCACTATGCACTGCGGTTACTCACGCTCGCACACTCCAGTCAATCAGAGGCAGACGCGGCAGCACTTTCGCTACAAGAAGTTCGTTCCTCTCTTGCGTCCATTGGCAGGCATGTCAAGTGTGTGCGCGTGCATGTGTGTGCCAAGACTTGTCGAGAACACCGAGTGCATGATGAAAAAGAGTCAAACCGTAGTTCAACGATGTGGTGATTGAGCAAACACTCTAGCATTGTGGACTGGTGAACTGGTGTGGTGTGGTTGATAAAACAAAATGGTCTTTGTTGGACGATTAAATACGCGGAGGGATAGCTAGCTGAGAGCGT
>JAASFO010000538.1:0-18513 GCA_023333815.1 Globisporangium recalcitrans
ATTCCAGCAAGTGCAGAAGCTCTTGGGCAACGACATGAACTGCGTAGCCTCGCAGATGCGAACAGGATCACTGACAAGAGTGATAAAGAGATTCCTGGTTTCTTCATCTATTGCAGTAGATAAATAGAATACCCTTTTATCAACCTCATCTTCACTTTGACTTTTCAAATGACAAATGCCAAGTGGCAAAGTCAGAGTGTTGTCACCATGTCGACGCTGCTGATTCAGTCGCCATGCACGTCGCGCAGCAGGCGGCTCTTCATGTTGCAGTCTTCGCGCGTCGTGGTGGTCAGCGACGGCGACGCGTTCACTTCGACTAGCCACGGCTTGAGGTTGTCGTCCACGATGATGTCGTAGCCGTAGCACTCGAAGCAGTGCTGGTCATTGATGATCACATTCTGCACCGCGCGCAGCGAGTGCAGCATGACCGAGTGGATGTCGAGCAGCAGCTTCTCGCCTGCGCGGCGGCCGCGCGTGGCTTCGACCCAGAGACAGAGGTTCGCGATGCTCCACTTGCCGCCGTGGTTGCTGTTGTAGTCTTCGTTGTTCTTCTGCACCGCGACGTTCGTCAGGTGCATGAACGGGCTGTCCATGTCGTCGACGTCGGCCGAGTACTTGACGTTGCAGAAGCGCGCGAAGCCCTCGCGGTACACGAGCGCCTGCAGCGGCCGGTACGAGACCGCGAGCACGTACATGCGCAGGTCCAACTTCTTGCCGCCCACCAGCAGCGGGTTCTCGATGTACCGCGACACGACGTAGCTCTCTTTGATCGGCATGTTGGTCAAACGCTAAACCGCAGTCGCCGAGATCAAGTTGCTCTGGTGACCCTGGTTGAAGAGCTGGCTCTGCGTTTTCGTGTTGTACGCAATTCCGACTGAAGCACCGGCGTACATGATTTCCCACGAGTCGTCAGCGTAAAACGCGTTGTTGCTCGCCGTCGCACCGGCGTTCACGCCGTAGATGGACTCAAGCGCCAGCCCCTGATCTGGGAGACTGCCGCTCGTAGCGTTTGCTGCTGCAGTGCTTGGCTCTCGGATCGCACCGAGCCGTGGCTCCACAGCCAGGAACTCGTCGCCTTTGGTGTCTTTCGAAAACGGATCGATTTCGAACAGACTCGTGTCGACAGCTGCGGGTTCTTCGTGCTTCACGTGCTCCTCCGAATGTGAAGCGCTGCCGGTTGCAAGAGCGGAATGGGAGTGAACTGGGTTTCGCTCCAGCTGGCGTAGCTCTTCGTCGTAATCCGTCTTCCACACCAGAACGATCGCTTCGTCGCTGTAATTCCGTGCGCACGCGACGACGAATCCGTTTGCGAAGCTGAACTCGACGCTCTTGACGATCGAATCTGCGGGGAAGAACCCCAGGTACTCTTTCGAGAGCGACACCAGCGCGTCGCCAAATGGCAGCGGGTACCAGCAGAGCAGGATGTCTCCATCTTCCGTACCCACAGCCATAGTTGGGAGACGAGATGACCACTTCGAAGCATTCTCTGCAGCTTCGAACCCCGCATCCAAGGCGCTGTCGTCTCGCCTGATGCGATCGAGCGCAGTGACTTTCGATCCATAGAGCTCGGAGAGATCTCCGACGGGACCAGCAAATGTGTTCCCCCAAGAGTGCCATTCATCACCTGCGAGCGCACACGTGGTGTTATCTCCGCCGCTCTGCTTGTCCGAGCTGTTTGAAGCTCGGAGACTCCAGCGCAAGACTTGCACATCCAAAGAGGAACTCGAGGACTGGAGCCAAAGCCCGTTCAAGGAGAAGTCCAGCGCCTCGATGCGCGACGTGTGGCCGACAAACTCGTGCACCAGATCGTATTTGTCCGCTTTCGCGTCCTTGTCGCCCCAGAGCTGCTAGAGAGCGAGTACACGTAGATGTTGAAGTCTCTGCACGCGAGCGCGAGCCAACCGTTCTGGAGACTGCTGCCAAGCGGTGAGTACTTGATCTTGGGACACCACTTGGGCGGGACAAGGGCGTTGCTGTTCGCGTTTGGAGCAGAGCGTCCGCACGGGAACTCCGCAGTGGTGTCCAGTGTTCGCCCTTCCAAGATGACTACGTTCCCGTCAGCCAAAGAGATCGCCACGCGATCCCCAGAGTTGTTCCAAGCTAAAGCATGCGCTCCGGTCTGGAGACTCCGGTGCTTCATGAGCGCGTGCGTGTGCAGCTTCCAGACGCAAACGTCCCCGTTCGCGCAGCAAGTCGCAAAGAGAAAGTCCCGCGGATGCAGTGCGACGTCTCTCTGGTGCTGGTTGTGGTCGAGCACGACGCGGACCGCCCCTTTTGGTTTGCTTGCGCCGCCGCTGGTGTTGTTGCTGTTGCCGCCTTCGTCGATGAGCAGCTTGGAGTCCACATGAACGACGTGGCCATCCGCGAGAACGGCGAGCACGCCATTTGTTTCCTCCAGCAAATAGAGACTTTGCACAAGCGCAAGCGCTTTCGATCGGCTCGTCGACAAACTCGAGTACTTCCATTCCAAGTCAAAGATGTTGAGCGTCAGCACTTGCTCGAGGGACGAACTGGCACGACACCGAGCTGCGGTCACGCTGTTGTTGTTGTACGACTGCGACTGTTTTGTGTACTTCCACGCGATGATGCTGCCAGTCTGCATTGCGCCAACCACTTGCTGCGTCGAAGGGACGTGCAGAAGCGTCACGATACTGTTGCCCGTACCAGCGCTCGCGTGGCTCGGGCTTGTCGACGGCGCTAGAGTGTACGCCGCGACGCCATCTTCCCAGACAACCACCGAGCCGCTCGCTGTGCCTGTCAGCACGAACGGACGCACGAAGACACCGCAGACCAGCGTTTGCACAAGCGTGCCGCCCAAACACTCCCTGTTGGCTCTGGAGATGACCGCAAGCTGTGTCCAAGCGCCAGAAAGTCACGTGGTCGACACCGCCGCTGACAAAACTCTGCAGGTTGGCCGCACTGTCCGGTCCTCCTCCTCCTCCGATGCTGCTGCTGCTGCAGAAGAACCTAAAGAGCACAGGAAGAGTCGTCATGCCCGCCTGTGCGATCGCTTTCTGCCTCTTCCACGAGTAAAACACGAGCGAGTGGACGTGACGCTGTTTGGACTTCCAGATCGCAGCCGCGAGATCCCCCTCCGAGTTGTTGACGTCCTCAAAAGCCACGCTCACGAGGACAGCAGCTTCACCGCCACTCGCATCAGCGACACTGGGCAGCTCGGCTATTTTGCGTTGCGTGTCGACGTTCCAGATGACAAGTCTGCTGTCCTCGCGGCTCCCGAGCGCTAAGACCGGGTGTGTTGCGTGCTTTACGAGGCGCGAGATCGGGTGCGCGAGCCCAGACTGGAACACGCGCTGCTCCTTGCACCAGAGCTCGACTCGTCGACTCCTATGTGAGCATCGTCGATCGCCTTCTCGAGCCACACGCGCTGCTGGGTTGGCTCTTGCGTCGCTGCACACGGAAAGTGTGTGAGCGCGAGCTTTCCCGTTGCATCCAGCGTCAGTAGCAGATTTTGACTCGCGCTCGCCTGCGCGCAGCTTGCGACATCCTCTCGCAGCCCCGCTGTTCGTGGAGCCTTGGACTTGAGCCCGCTGACATGCCAGCCGATACTGCTGGAGTACGTTTGCCAAATCGCGTTCCGGACGGCGTTCATGGCCGTCACGCGCTCGCAGGCGCGCTGCCGGAGATCCCAGAAGCGCAGCGCTGCTGGACCGTGCTGGCTTTTCAGAAACGCACCGTCGACACTGAAGTCCAGCGAAGTGGCTGCTGCGCTGTGCAGAGCATCGTTGAGTTCATTGTCAAACGGCTTGAGCAGCGCGTATCGCTTGAAGCGGCAGACGCGACTGCTGCTGTCGCTGTCCAGCGTGTACAAGTAAATCAGTCCGTCCGCACACGCGACCGCGAGGATGCTGTCTTGAGGTGCGAACCGCACCGCCGTGACGACCGAGTTGGTGTTCTTCATGGTGGCGACCACCTTTAGCGGAGGAGTTTTGCTCTGGATTAGCGCGATCGAGTCGTCCTGCCCTCCAACCGCGATGAGCTCTCCGCTGTTACTGAACTCGGCGGTGCACGGCGAGAACTTGAGAGGAAGCTTCTGGATCTTCATGCGCCGCCGCAGACTCCAGAGCTTGAGGCACCGGTCGACTGCCCCACAAGAGACAAAGTTCACCCCGGTCTTCGTCATCGCAATGCAACTGATCGCCTGGCCGTTGTGACTCGACGCGATGACCCGCGCGCGAGTTGCAGCGCTGCTGTTGTTTCGCGACGAGGTCGAGTCGTCGTCGGAGAGCTCGAGGATGTGTCCCATGCGCGTGCCAACGAGGAACTTGTGCCGCGCGGCGTCATAGGCGAGCGAGCTGATGTGCAGATCGTCCCCTTCGAGGATCTCGCCCTCTCTCCCACTTCCGCTCTGCGTGAGCAGCGAATGCAGATCAATGGGGTTCCCGATGGGGCTCAGCGTCGAGTCCCACTGCTTCGCTTGGCCGTCCTTACCAGCTGTGAAGATCACCATGGACCGGCAGGAAAGCAGGCACGAGTTGACACTCTGCTGATTGCTGTGCGCTTGGACGATCTTCGTGAGTTTGTGCTGATGAAACAGGAACAGCTGCCCTTGAGCTTCTTCTCCATGTGCTGGGGCTTCTTGTGCTTGAAGAATCGGCCGTCGAGCTGGTGAATCGTGACAAAGCGCACGCCGCAGACGAGCACCTCGTTGCCGTCTTCGTTCAGGATCATCGCGAGCACGCACTTGCCGCTCTTCGGGTGCGCGCGACCCGACGCCAGCAGCTTGTTGTGCTGCCAGTCCCAGAGCGCCATGGAGCTGTCCGCGTCGCTGCCGATGCTCGCGACGAGCCACTCGGTGTGCGCCTTCTTCTTGATCAGGTTGCTGTTGAGGTTCGTGCTGGCGCTGGTGGGGACATTCGTGTTGTTCATCGTCGAGGACGCAGCGGAGGCTGGTGCCGGGAACGAAAGCTGCGAGATGCCGTCGACGTGGGAGTTTTGCAAGACCGCGAGGCATTGCAGGGTGAGTCCGTTCCAGATGTGGATCTCCGGCGCGAACTGTCCCGTGGCGTCGCCCGTCGCGACGACCTCTCTGGACGCGTCCACGTCGAGACACATGATTGTGTTCCGATGGCCGTGGTAGAAGCGCTGTCTGTGGAACTCGGTCGAGTACACGATCGCGTACTTGGATACGATGTACACAATGTCGCCGCTGCTCAAGCACTTGCAGGTGTTGCGAGCAGCGGAGCCGTTTGCGCCATAGATCCACTCGAGTTCGAGGTTCACGGGTGGAGGCATGTCGAGTCGCGTTGTCGCGGCTCCGGATCCGCCGCCGTTGATGTTGGAGAGTGCTGACTTGGACGTGAGATGGGGGTGCGAAGGCTCAACGATCCATGGCACAGGGAGCTCTGCGCGTCGAGTCTCGCTGGCACTTTGATCTTTTGCTGAAGACGCGGACGACACCACCTTCCCACTCTGCCACTGGGACTCGTCTTCGAGGTCCGAGTCCGCGAAGACTCGAATCCTGCATAGCAATTGAGATCGAGACTTCTCCTTTCTTCAGAGAAGCTGAGCAAATGAGCTCTTCGAGCAGATCGCACGAAGTGCCTGCTGGAGGCACTTGGATGAAAGCTGAAGCCCGCGTACGTGTCAAGATCGTTCATTTGCTCGGATGCAAAGCAATGGAAGATGAACAGCCCTTGACTTGCCGATTGTTACAAGTACAAAGTGCGCAATGAAACATTTGAACCCTGTGGTGGGTCTGAGACTGCCTCTATCCCAGAGTGACTCATGCACTGACTGTTCTTCTTCCGTGCTGTTGCGTCAGACGTTCCTACCTCCTAGCACGTGCATGCGCATGTGCTATCGTTCCATGGACGAGGTTGACTGGAAATGCACATACAGTGGTGCGTGCATGTGCTCCTTTCACGCAAGCAGATGCAGACACTGTGTGCTGACTGACTGCGGCCGGAATAAGATGCGGCGCCGAATCATGGAAGAGCGAGACTGATCGACTGCCTCCTGACGCAAAGTCCCACTCCTGACACACTGGACTCACTGCGCCAGCACCTTCTTGAGACATCCATGCACTTGCACCGATTTCTGGGACCCTCGATTCTCTCTCTCTCTCACACACACAGGAGCTGCTTGCATGCGCGCGCAGCATCCTCCTCGCTTCCATCTGCATTCTTGACGTCAATGGTCGAAAGAGAACCGCTCGCTTGGCTGCAGGTGGAGTGGTGCGTCGCTTGTTCGCTCTCAGTAGGAAACACCTTCAGCCTGATTGGAACGCAACGCAACATGTGGATTCTTGGGCTCTTGCCAACGCAAACGCTCCATGCAAAACGAATGAGTCGAGCGACGTCGCGAGTCAATGGAGCGTGGGGACTTGCGAATTGAGGCACTTCTCTGGAGCTCACCTGGATGTAGGCAGCTGGTGCAGCCTCCATCTTGCTCATGTTGTTCGCACATCAGAGTTGAGTCCAGAGAAAGCCCTTTTCAAGTTCAGCCACGCAACCACCCAAAAACAAACAAACAAAACCAAAGCTCTCTTCGATGCTGAAGTTGCTGATCTATATGCTATTTGCCAGGCTCGTTGACAACACTCACAATATGCGATGGACTGTCTCTGTCACATGATCTTGAAGCTGGACATGCCATATGACAGGCTCGCTCAACCCTCGAAAGTCGCACTTTTTTGCATTTTTGTATCGACGCATTTTCACAAATAAAGAAGAAAATGGCTGCACAGTTTCTCATCGAATCGAGTTGTTGCTGGAAAAAAAATAGAAAAGAATGCCTGACGAGTCGAGTGAGGTGTGAGCGAGTTTTCATTCGCTCATGCTGCTTTCTTCCACTAAACTCACTCACTCATCCTGATCTCGCTTTCTCCGTCCGCATCGACAGCAAAACCTTATTCGCGTTCGGCGACAGCTCCCAGATCCCTCCCAGCGTTTGACGCACGTTCGACGCACACGCGGCGCCTTCGCCTTGCAGCTAGCTAGCTCTCCGATTTCTCAAGCCAGAGAGAAGCTCTGCTCGCTCTCGACACCAGCTCGCATTTACTCACAGCAGCAGCGTCTCGTGACGTGCGGTGCTCCCGATTTAAAATCTGCAAGAGAGAGAGAGAACTAAATCAAGACGAGCGATCCATAACGGACAGACAGGAAGCGTCCCAAGTCGCGACGTGGCAGCCAGCAGCTTCGATATCTGCTCCGCTGGACACGACACCCGCCCCATCGACAGAAAAGCCCCCGTCCGTCCAGGCGAGATATCCGATCCATCCACCACTTCACGCACTGCGCACACCCCATCTGTCTGAGTGAGCAGCAAGTGAGTCATGGACGCGCTCTTCCTCGCGTGGCAGATGACCGCGCTGGCGTCCTGCCTCGTCGCCGGCGGCGCGATGATCTTCTTCTTCACCAGGTACCCGAGCACGCGCGCGCACCCGGGTCCCGTGCTGCTCTGTGTGTTCCTCGCGACCTGCGTCGCCAACATCATGCGCGTGGCGCTGCACACGTGGCACTTGACGGAGACACGAGGCGCGAACAGCGAGCCGCTCGAGCCCGCGACGCTCAGCGACATCGCCAACATTGAGTTGCTGGGCAGCTCGGACGGCGTCGAGTCCAACTACATCCCGTTCTTCTTCTGGTGCGAGTTCTTCTTCGTGACGTCGGCCACCATGTGGTACCTCATGCTCGCGCTCGACCTGATCTTCTCGCTCTCGAACCCGTTCCTGCCGTTCAACGCCGACAACCTCAAGCACCACATCTACGCGTGGCCCGCGGCGTTCCTCTGGTGCCTCACGTTCCGGTACGTGTTTGAGAACTCGAACCGAGCCAAGTCCAATCACATCATGCTCTACTTCCACCTGCCGGCGTATCTCGTGCTCGTGTACATCACGTTCGCGCTCGTGATCGCGTGGCGCAAGTCGAGGCGTCTCGAGTCCCAGGCACACCGCACGACGCGTCGCATGGCGAAGCTCATCCTGCCGTACCTGGCTGTGTTCGTGGCCGACACGATCGTCACGTTCGTGCTCTACCTGTTCCAGCTCCAGGTCGGCCGCGAGACCACGACCGCGAACGCGATCGACCAGCTCGCGCTCGTGCTCGAGACGCTCTGCGTGTTTGTGCTCTTCTGCCGCGACGCCGGCGTGTTCAAGGCGCTCCGTGACAACCGCGCGGACAAGAGCCTGCCGACGACGATGGGTCAGTCGAGCTCGGGCTCTGCCGCTGGTGGCAATGGCGGCGAGCCCACGAACCACACGGAGAAGCTCGACGTGTCCAACAAGCTGCGCATGGACGTGATGAAGTACATGTCCATGGGGATCCAGAAGTCGAGCTCGCAGGCGATCCTGCAGGCCGAGCAGGCGCCGAGCGAGATCGCGTTCACGGACTACGCGGCCGTCGAGTCCATGAGCGTCGTCGTGCACGGCTGGAAGCAGAGCGGCGTGCTCAGCTTCCGCGACTGCGCGCCGAAAGTGTTCCACCACATCCGCGAGCTCTTCGAGATCGACCCGCACTTCTTCGTCGAGTCCTTCGACCCATCCAAGATCCTGAGCGAGCACGGCTCGGAGGGCAAGAGCGGCAACATCTTCTACTTTACAGGTAATGGTCCCACGCACTACCTGACGTGGCGTTCTACTTGAAGCCTGGGTTGTGAGAGACTGACCCTTGCACTCTCTGTTCTGTGACTGCGCTAGCGAACAAGCAGTTTATGGTCAAGAGCGTCCCGAAGGAAGAGTTCGACACGCTCTGCGCCATCTTGTAAGTGGGGGAACTGGGCTCTGTGGTGCTGCTGCTGCTGGTGGGCTCATCGCGGCCATCCATTCGTCACTGGTATTAACCTTGTCGTTATTTGTGTATCTATCTGTCTGTCAATACAGACCGCACTACCACCGGTATCTGCTGGCGCACCCGCAGACGCTGCTCTGCCGGTACTTCGGGTGCCACTCGATCTCGCTCCCCGTGGGCAAGCGACGTATGTACTTTGTCGTGATGCAGAACCTGTTCAACGAGGGTCCCGTGCACCAGCGGTTCGACCTCAAGGGCAATCGCGACCGGCGCCAGGCGATCAATGCGAGCCAGGTGGAGAACTACATCCAGCTCGCCAAGGAGCAGAAGACGATCAGCAAGCTCATGATGGACATCGACTTCCACAAGTTCAACGGCGGGATCTCGCTCTCGCCCTACAACTCGGCCAAGCTCCAGGGTCAGCTCTGCGACGACATCGTCTTCCTCGCGAGCCGCGGCATCATCGACTACAGCATCCTGCTGGGTGTGCGGTACCTCAACTCCGGCGAGCGCCTGCCGTCCATCACGGCGCAGAGTCAGGGGATCTACTCGAGCGACCTGGAGAAAGTGTACTACCTCGGCACGGTCGACATGCTGCAGCGGTATAACTGGAAGTGGACGGTGCAGCGCTGGCTGCTCGGTGTCCTGCTCTGCAAGGACACGCACGACGTGAGCGCGGTGCGACCCGAGGCGTACGGCACGCGACTGGCCAAGTTTGTGCGCGCGCGACTCTTTGACGTCCAGTGCGGCGGCGGTGGCGGTGGCACGATGAGCTCACGGAGCACGCGCCTGAACGGCATGAACGGCATGAACGGAGGTGGGGGCAGCGACGTCGCGACGCTCGTCGTGCACGAAGAGGACGACTACGACTACGACGACGACGAGAGCGAGCTGAACGTCGGCCGCATGCCGAGCGAGACGCGCGACTACTCGTTCTCGTCGAGCTCGCTGGACAGCGGCGGCGTGTACCACCAGCACAGACCGTCGTCGCCCTCGATCGCGTACTCGTCCGTGGGCGAGAGTCCGCAGTCGCAGTCGTCGTTGGTGATGTCTGACGGCCGGAGCACCGGTGCGCAGCAGCAGCAGCGACAGTACCGGAAGCCGTCGTTCTTCGTGTAGTCAGCTCAACGGACCATCAGAAAGAAAGCTAATGGTCCCAGAGGGAAAGTGTGAGAGAGGCAAAGCTTTGCGTTGAGACCCGAGACCGAGCTCGCGTCCTGATCCCGAGTGCAGAAGCTGATAGATCAAGGGAGCTGTTTGTGTGGGTGGAGGACTACTGGGTGGGTGCACGAATGGATCGGTTGACAGCGAGGATTTACATTTGATTATCATTATTATCGTCGAACCACAGCCAGAAGAGAATGGACGCAGTTGCTAGCTACATCGGATACTGCTCAACCAGTTCCCAGCCGTTTCCGAGCGCACTGCTTTTTGCTTTTGTAGCTAACGATCTTCTTCTTGAGTGAGGAGCAAAGTGCTGCTGTGCAGGTCCTGAATGGTTGCAGGGAGACTGCCGAGCACAAGTCAGAACAGGAGCGCAACGCTCGTCTCCCAGGCAGACTGGAAGCATTCCCAAAATGTGCCAGGGAGTTAGGCAGGCAGACGCATCGATTGTCGCGGAGGAAAGTTCACTGAGATTGACGGAATGCAGCCACTTGTCTTCGCGAATGGCTACATTTCAGCGAACGCAGTAGACAAGTTCAGCCATTTCGAACCTGTCAGGCACTTGTGTCGAACTCGTCTAGGAAATCGCATTGAGGTTTGATGGTGCCAAAAGTACCCATAATGACCCGATTGGTCACCCATGGCCACCAAATACAGCAGCCCTCACAGTACCACCTCTATCAAGTTAGCGAGATGCCACAGAATACCCCATCTGCATGAGAATGAATGTCTTCTTCCTCAGCCCGACACAACGCACACAGGACAAGGAGAATTACCCTTTCCAACAGCGGTTACGCCACATCGTAATCCACCCTCTCCAAGCCAAATCGCTCCTTAAGAGGAAGATATGCAACATCCATTCTCAACTCTTTTTCACAGACGACAGAAGCTGCAGCAGCAACCAAGATGGACGGCGAAGATGAGAGTGCGTAGCTAGCTCTGTCTGCGCGCACCTGTATCGAACCGCGTATTGTCTGTAGAGCCCGCAGCTAACGTGTGCCTGTGCGCCTCTATCTGTGTCCGCGTGTATGCACGAACGCTGCGCCGGGCTTCCTTCCTTTGAGCAGACGCGACGGGATACGCGTGGGAAGGCACGCTCGAGCGCAGTTGGGATGCGATCGAAGAGGACGAGACCGGCAAGCTCAAGATCAACATGGTGGCTGCCAAGCAGCAGCGCCAGCGGTACTTACGTCTTGCTGTGTCTACTGTGCGGTGGTTGGTGACAGCTCGCAGCTGACCGTCTTTGTGTGTTTGCAGCCGCCTGGAGATCGCGCGCAATGTGCGCAAAGGTCTGATCCGCTACGTGTACGTGGTGATGGATCTGTCGCGCGGGATGGGGAACAAGGACTGGAAGCCGCACCGCCTCGGCTGCGTGAGCGACGTGCTGCAGCAGTTCGTGAAGGACTACTTCGACCAGAACCCGATCTCGCAGTTGGGCGTGATCGGCATCAGAGGCATGAAGTCCGAGAAGCTGAGCGAGCTGTCGGGCAACCCGAAGAGCCACATGGAGAAGATCAAGGACGCGCTCGTGGTGGACAAGGAGCCGTCGCTGCAGAACGCGCTGGAGATCGCCAAGAGCTCGCTCAAGACCGTGCCGGCGTACGGCAGCCGCGAAGTGGTCGTGGTCTACGGCAACCTGGTCACGGCGGACCCGGGCGACATCTTCAACACGATCGCGACGCTCAAGCGCGAGAACATCCGCGTGTCGTTCATCGGCATCGGCGCCGAGATGCACCTGCTGCGCAAGATCGCGGACGAGACGCAGGGCACGTACCACGTGGCCATGGACGCGAACCACCTCAAGCACCTCATGACTGCGTTCACGTTCCCGTGCCCGACGATCGCGTCCGCGGCGTCTCGGTTCGCGACACTGGTCGAGATGGGGTTCCCGCAGCGCCGCAGCGGCGCGCTGTCGCTCTGCACGTGCCACCAGGCGTTCACGACGGTCGGGTACCTGTGTCCGCGCTGCAAGTCGAAGAGCTGCGACCTGCCGACCATGTGCCAGGTGTGCAACCTGCCGCTCGTGTCGTCGCCGCACCTGGCGCGCTCGTACCACCACCTGTTTCCCGTCGCCAAGTTCGAGAAGACCGTGCTGCAGGACGGCGCGCCGCTGCTGCGCAAGAAGTGCTTTGGCTGCCTGCTGCCGCTCGCGCACGACGTCGAAGGCGCGGCGTTCACGTGCGGAACCTGCAGCAGCAGCTTCTGCAGCGACTGCGACATGTACATCCACGACTCGCTGCACAATTGCCCAGGATGTTGTTAGTTAGGCGGCTGGTGACGGGATGGTGTCTTGTGAGGGCAGTAACGAAGTGGTGGAGACAAACAGAGAGAGAGAGAGAGAGCAATTCAGGAAGAAGCGACATGCTTAGTATTCATTGCCATTTCGCATCATCCGCGTCGTCCGTTTTCCTTCTTCCTCCATCCCCACCCCCTCACCATCGTCTAGCATGCCATCATCTCGTCTCTGCTCGCCATTGCTCGTGAACTTGCTCCTAAAAGTGCGAGTCGAGAGTCTTCGCTGCTGCATAATAATAATAAAAGAGTCTCATTCGCTCAAAGTGTAAACTGCTCAACAATATCAGGTTGTAGTGTATAATTGCAGTTGCTCTGTACTTGCACTCGCGCTAAAGTACGAGCTCGTTCTCAAAGTTTGTCATCATCTCCTCTTGCATAACGTCACCGAAAACGCGCTGTCGACGTACCGCCACGCTCAACCGCCATGTCGGTCCACATACATTTCGCCCATGCAGCGCGATGTCGGTAGACGAGGTGGCGTTGAAGATGACAACAAGCACAACCTGACATGACATCAATCACCTGCGAAGAGCTGCGAAGCTATCCATCGATCGGAGACCATCCGGATGGCGCGCGCAGAGTGAGGCGGCGGACGGCGGACCACGCCGTTGCCTTGCCGAGTTTCTTTGCCGCATTGAACTGTCAAACCAGCCGGCATTCGCGCATTTACCCGCTCCAGCGCAAGTCTCCTTCGCTCTTCTCTTCGCACAGGACAGCAGTCTTCGCAGCTCAAGACACGACAGTCACGATGGCGACCTGGGGCGAGCTCATCAAGGAAGCCAACTGGTTCATGATCTACTACCTGAGCGTGGTGCACATCGGCGCGATCGTCGGGCTGCAGTGCCTGCTCAGCGCCAAGTGGTCGACGCTGGCGCTCGGTGTCTTCGTCTACTACCTCTCGGGACTGGGCATCACCATGGGAGCGCACCGCCTGTGGTCGCACCGCTCGTACAAGGCGCACGGCATCGTGCGCTTCTTCCTCATGCTCTGCAACGCGCTGGCGAACCAGGGCACGATCTTCCACTGGACGCGCGACCACCGCGTGCACCACAAGTACTCGGACACGATCGCGGACCCGCACAACTCTGGTCGCGGCTTCTTCTTTGCGCACATCGGCTGGCTCATGGTCAAGAAGGACCCGAAGGTGATCGAGGCCGGGAACAAGCTCAACTTTGACGATTTGTGGTCCGACTGGACCGTCGTGCTGCAGGAGAAGCTGAACCCGTGGGGGCAGCTCTTCATGTGCTTCGTCGCGCCAATGCTCGCGGGCATGTACGTGTGCGGCGAGTCGTGGTACAACGCGCTCTTCCTCCTGGGCTTCTTGCGCTACGTGCTGGTGCTGCACGCGACGTGGCTCGTGAACAGCGCGGCGCACTTCTACGGCTACACACCGTACGACGAGACCATCCCTCCTCGCGAGAACTGGTTCGTGTCGCTCGGCGCGATCGGCGAGGGCTGGCACAACTGGCACCACAAGTTCCCGTACGACTACGCCACGTCCGAGTTCGGCGTGACGCAGCAGTTCAACCCGACGAAGCTCACGATTGACATCTTCGCCGCGCTGGGTCTGATCACGGAGCGCAAGCGCGCCACGGGTGTGTGGGACAAGATGAAGGAGGCGAAGGCGCACGGCCACTCGCACAAGTCCGTGCAGGACCCGCTCGGCGACGACCCGACCCGCGCGTTCTCGGAGCTCAAGGCGAAGGCTCACTAGAGCGAGTCGCGCATGCATGCATGCATCCATGCAGGACTCGCTCTGTCGTCTTGTATCCATCCGTAACTTCGAGAGTACCATTATCTAACTTTTTTACTCAGCAGCTAAAACAATAATGAACGTGTGTGTGAAAAGAATGCATGCTGCTGCTGGTGTTCATGGTCGGACGTCCTGGCTCTTGGAGTGGAAGGCGAGCTGTGAATGAGTAAGTGCTCGCCAAGAGGCACATTGAAGACGAGCCCATTGCAGAATGGCTACAGCCTCAGCAAGTTGGACAGAAATGTAGCGACTTATTTTGACAATGAAAAGCATCCTGTTGCGTGAATCTTGCTTGACTCCTGTCTCATTGTCTGACTAGCCAAATGGGAGCCCGTGTCTGTGAACCCGAGCACGCACATGCGCTTAGTATTTCCTGCAGCATTATTATGTGCTTGAGTGGCGCGTTTCCTTTCTTTCGTCATCAGAGTGCCGCGCGTGGTGTCATTTCGTGCTGCTTGCTTTGTTTTGCATCGAGCCAAGCTCCAGACCAAGTGGAGCCCAACGCACGTTCAGCTCGTGCTCTGGTCGATTTGGAGGCTGAGCTGGGCTTTCCCACACGCACATGGGCTCACTCGTTCATCGCTTTTCTGCTGCTTCTCTGCTCCTTCATCTTCATCTTCGACTTGGCAGAGACGCGAGTGTCTTGTGAAGAGCTGCTCTGATGTCGTCACTGTTCAGATTCCTATGATGTAATTTACGGAGTGATGGTCACATTAACACCTATAGAGCTTCCGCTCAACCACCACATACAACATCCCATATGCTTCGATATTGCATCCAGCTTCGCTCATCGATAATCTTCGGTGGATATGTAGCGTGTTTTAGCTAGGTTAGTGATGCGCCTTTCTCGCCACGATCTCTCAGATTGCATCACCATTGACTCGCAGGAAATCATGATGAACAGCACAGCAGATCTGAGATGGCGTCGCTTGACGGCAGCTCCTTCTCGGCGTTCTCCGGCATCGTGCCCTCGTCCATTCGTGGGAAGAACGAGGCGCTCAGTTCGCCTGCGCGCTTCAGCTGAGACCATGGGACTCAGTCTCGAACTAGACGCCTGCTACGAACGCATCAAGAACCACCACCACTCGCCATGACGACGACGATGACCATGCGCAGCGCGGAAGACCTCATCCCGACCTCCCACCGCCACCAGCACATCGGCGACGCCAGCGTCAGCACCACGCACGATCTCCTGCGGTCGCACTCGGACGACGAGATTGGCATGGACGCGTCCGAAGTCACCATGCGTCTCGACCCGAGCGAATGCGAGCCGCTCGCTAGCGCCACGTCGCCTTCTCCATCAGCTTCAGCAGACGAAGCGCCTACCGAGCCTTCGCACGTGGAGATCGCATTCTCCAGCTCGGGCGGGATGTTCACGTACCAGATGGGCGTCGCCGCGTACATCCAGGACCACTTTGACGTGTCGGAGTGCCGTTTTTCTGGGTGCTCGGGCGGTTCGTGGGCGGCGACGCTCTTGGCGGCAGGCACGAGCGTGCACGCCGCGTGGAAAGTGATCCTCGCGAACCAGCAGCGCATGATCCCGGCCAACTACTCGTGGTACAGCGGCTACACTCGCTACGCGAACATCATTGACGTGACGATCAACGAGCTCTGGGCGGACGACCCGGACGTGTACAAGCGCGTGGAGGAGAAGCACCTGCACATCGCGGTGACCAAGTTCCCGTCCATGCAGGGCGAGATCCACAACTCGTGGACGAGTCTCGACGACCTCATCAAGTCGATCATGGCGTCCGCGCTCGTGCCGTTCGCGCTCTCGGGTCGACCGTACATTGAGCACCGCGGGCAGAAGTACATTGACGGCTGCGTGAGCAACTTCAAGGGCGTGAACCTGCCGTCGAGCGAGTACACGACTTTGTCGGACATCTCGTTCCACGCGAAGAAGATGGCGGTCGACACGGTGCGCTCGAGCCTGACGACGCTCACGAGCTATTTGCTGCCTGCCGCGCTGCACAAGCCGCTGGCATCGTACATCTACCGCGCGCTGCCGAACATGACGGCGTCCCACGAGGTCATCTCGCCGCTGTCGTTGACCGCAGGACCCAGCAACGCGACTGGAGCCACAGCATCCTCGACCACCGACGGACTGGAATCCGTATCATCATCAGACTCTACATCGAAGGGCGGTCGCGTGCAGCGGCTGCTGATTCGGCCGTGGACTTGGCGCAGTCAGTCGCTGACGTCGTACCACCTGTCGGTGGACATCGCGACCCACCAGCTGCGCTTCGACACGGGCTACAAGGACGCGATGGAGCACCACCACGAGTTCGCGGCCGTGCTGCCGCCCAAGCAAAGCCCACAGCAGCAGCAATCGCCAGCAGCAGCAGCGGCTTGAAAACTATCGAGCTTTGAGGTCGTCCACCACTTCATGTGAACTTGTGCCATACAGCAAAAGAAGAAGTAGACTTTGCAAGTAACAATATAAAATGCATCACCAGATCTAGACTCATTTCCGATCATGATCCTTCGGTTCACTTTGGTGTCTGCCTCGCCATGCGGATGCTGTTTGTTGGAAGAGCGACGGTATAGCAGAAGACCAGCACAGCTTTGGAACTCAACCATTCTCTCTCTCTCTCTCTCTCTTGGAGCCGCAGCCATGTTCGTTTATACTACTACAGGAGTGGCGACACGAAGCAACCTGTCATCACACCACGTTCTCCATTGACTCCATTGAATCAGTCGAATGTCATTTGTGTGAACTTTCGTCAAGGTTTGACATTGTCGCGTGTATTCTGTATGACAGGTCAAAAGTCAAACATGAAGCCACTGCTATTCGTTTTGGGAGGGATAGCAGTTCTTCAGTTCGACTGAAGTTCCAAATTCATTTTCAAGCCTGAAGAAAGAGAAGAAGAAGAGATGGCAATGCCGCCTGCGGACGCGGCGCTGCTGGTGGCGGAGCAGGTGCTGGTCGTGGCGTCCGCGAGCGTGTCGTTCGTCGGCTGCGCGTTCATCTTCTTCACGTGGAAGAGCTTCAGCGCTCCCAACTACCTCAGCCGGCGCATCGTCGCGTCGCTCGGACTCGCGGGACTCATCACGGCGTTCGGTTTCTCCATGTGCGTATGAAGACGGCTTGTTACTCACTTCCAATGCTGTGAACCACACGTGTCGCAATGGCAAACTCGCCTGATGCTGTGTGTTGTCCACGCAGGTCGATCGTCGTGAACGGCATGGGGCAGCACTACGAGCGCGTCGAGAGCCTCTGCTACCTGCAGGCGTTCACGCTGCAGTACTTTTACTTGGCGTCCTACCTCTGGACGGCGTGCTTTGCCTTCCACCTCTACCAGATCATCGTCAAGCGGTGCGTGCATGGTCTTGGTGTCCCATTCCGCATGTAGCATGAATCAATCAATGCCGTATGCGCCGCACTGACTAACAACCGATGCCATCTGTAGGAACGAGTACCCTGAGAAGTACCTGTGGGTGTACCGCTCCATCGGCTGGGGACTGCCAGGTCTCGTGCTGCTGTTTCTGGTGCTGCGGCAGCTCACGGGTCACTTGGGCGTCGGTCCAGCAGATCGGCGCTGGTGCTGGATCGCGGTGCATGCGACATCCGATTCAGATGCACAAGACCCGAGCGCATGGCAGCGAGACGGCGCGCTCCAGCAGCTGCTGCTCTTCTACGCGCCGATCGGCGCCGTGTTCCTCTTCAACTCGGCGATGTACTACCGCATCCTGCGGTTTCTCAAGCACGACCCGATGGCGCACCGCTTCAAGAAGAAAGTGGTGGTGTACCTCGTGATCTTCTTCCTGTGCTCGATCTGGGGCGTGATCAACCGCCTCGTGCAGTTCTTCGGTGCGACTCACGCGCCAAACAAGTTCCTGAGCGTCATGGAGTGCATTTGCGACCCGCTGCAGCCGCTGCTCAATGCGCTGGCGTACGGCACCAACAAGCAGAGCCTCGAGGCGTACAAGGAGCGCTTCTGCTCCTCGTGGTTCTACGCGTCGCTGCCGTCCTCGGACGACGAGTCCGGTGTCGACACCACCAGTTTGCTCTCGAACGACGAAGAGCAGCCCGAGGGCGGCTTGACGGACACGACGGGCTTTGACATTTTCTACCAGAAGAAGAAGACGCGCGGCAACAAGTCCAGATCGCAGCACAAAAGCGACAAGTTTGCCTCCAAGCATCTCGCGTACGCGGACAGCCCCCGATAGTTGTGATGAGACAAAGCCAAACCACGCACACAATAGACTCACTCACATACGCGAAAGACAATCTGCATTTTCAAACGGAAAAGAAACGAATCTGGAGAGCTGCTGACTCATGCTCAATGCTTCACTGGCTGCTGAGCTGAGCTGAGCTGAGCTGAGCTGAGCGAATCGCACTTGGCAGACGCTCCTGGTTGGTGGTAGCGGTGGTGGGTTTAGAACAGAGATGGCGACGGCTTGGTCTCGCCGACAGAGCTTCGGCGGACCTCGCTCGCCTCCGCCTTGAGCTTGAGGTAAAAGTCCCAGAGGTGCTTTCGCTTGTCCTGGTCCTGGAGCAGCTTGATAATATCCGGGATCAAGTGGATCATCTGGTCCGCCGAGAACGCGTTC
>JAASFO010000539.1:0-18483 GCA_023333815.1 Globisporangium recalcitrans
GGAATGATCGCGCAAAATTCGCTCCGGTTCGATCGAACCAATCATTTCGTGGCAAACGACAAGTTTTGGCCAATCACAAGCGGATTCGAGCGTGTGATTCGTTCGCCAGTGATTGTTTGCTTGATTTTCACTCCTGCAACTACACTCAGAGAGCAGGGAAAGCAGGATGGCGGACGAAGCCCCAGAAGACGTGCTCAAGGTGCTTCTGGACGCGTGCGTTCTCGAGCCCACGGAGCAGTCGCTCATCCAGGTCTACCAGGTGCGTCCTGCGCTGTCGATCGGTGTCTCGTGTGTCGCCCATGGCGCGCTGTAGACTGCAATCGGATGCTCACAACTCGCACCATTTCGTATCTTTCTTTTTCCACCCATGTGCTGATTCATGCGTCCACGGCGTGTTACAGGAGGAAGTGATTGAAAAAGTGAAGAATGGGGAGCTCCCAATCAAGCGCGTGGTGAACCAGACGTTCGCTGCTGCGTTCCAGAGCCAGCACCGCGCCACAGAGGTGCATCTGCGCGCGTTCGTGAAGGAGCTCGCAAGGGTCCCAGGTCTCCCCGAGGCGTTCGCAGCCGTGCTCTCGACGAGAGCCAAGGCGTTTGCAAAGACGTTTGGCAGCGCGCGACTGAGTGCGATCCGCTTGTCCTGCCTTGTCGTCGACGTCGTGCTCAGCGCGGGAAACGGCACGCAGCCAGTGTGGCTCAAGGACGTGTTTGCCGCGCAAGCCACCTTGCTCGAAGCCACGCTTGTCGACTCGGAGCGCCTGCAGGCGCTCGCTCAGAAGGCTGTGCTTCAGCTCGCGAAAGCGCACCCGTCGGTGCTGTCGCTGTACGTCGAGACGATCACGAGTGCGGGCAACGAGGTGCAGCAGTTCGGTCTCTGGGCGGTCCTTGCACAGACTTCGCTTGCCCCAGAGGTGGAGGAGAAGCTCTGGGCAAAGTACACGAGCTGGGCATTCGAGTCCAAGAACCGCTCGCTCCCAGCACTGAAACAGGCGGATGCGCGCTTCAAGAACTTGGACCACGACCGCTTCGACGCGATCATCAAGCCGACGCTCGCCAAGATGCTGAAGAAGTCGCCGGACTCCATTTTGGAAGCCACGAACGCGCTCATCCGCGCCGCCCCCTTGGACTTTGGACGCTACGTGCAGGAGATGTTCTCGCTGCTGCTCACTGCGAAGCTCCGGTCGCAGAAAGAGGACGTGCGCTTGCTCACGATCGCGCTCGCCAAGGCGCTGCTCTCGACGTTCCAGAGCCAGGAGCACATCTTGCTCGTTGTCTCGGACATGGGAGCACTCTTGGACGGCAAGCACGGCATCCTGGCGCAATTCTACCAGCGTGAGGCGATCTTCGCGGTGCTCTCGGACGCAGCAGACACGTCTGCCGCTGTGATCGGCGCTGACGCCGCCAAGACGATCGCGGCGACTGCGGTCACGGCGCTGCTCAAGGCGATCAACAAGGAAGCGCACGACCAGACCCGGCACTTGGGGCTCTTGGCGCTTGGCAAATGGCTCGCGCTCGCGCAGGAACTGTCGCCAGAGAGCGTCGCGAGCATCAAGGCGGGCTTGAAGAACAAGTCGGAGCACATTGTCGCGGGCTACTTGCGTGCGCTCGTCGTGTTCTGCCGCCAAGTCAACCAGGCAGCGGTCGCGTCGATCCAGGGCTTTGCCGACGAGCTCCTGACGGTGATCAAAGAGGCGAACAAAAAGCCGAACATTGTGCACTTGGACGGCGTGCTCGCTGTCGGCGTCGCTGGGTACCTCGCCTCTGCGAGCAGCGACATGGACGCGAAAATGGCGCAGGAAGGCGTCGCGGACGTGCTGCTGAGCGACAAGTCGTTCCTCGAAGTCTCGGTGCGCGCGCTGCTGACGAGTTTGAAGATCGCAAACGAAAACGGCGCTTCGAGCTCGGTTGAGAAGCCAGAGATCTCGGCACTTGCGGCTCTGCCAACGTCGCTCTCGTGGGTGCTGTCGTCCGAGCAAGCGGCTCCAGCCAGCGCGTACAAGCTCGCGGTCGAGCTGCTGGTGTCGTCGGTGCTCCCAGCGCAAAATAGCGCACAAGAAGCGATCAAGGGCATCTACGCGTCGTCGCTGGATCACTGCCAGGGCTTGATCGCTGCGTTCCAGAACAAGTTGGCGTCCACGGCTGTCGCTGAGGCGGACGCGAAGAGCACTCGCCTTGCGGATGCCAGCGCCGACTACTCGCTCGTGCCTCCAGCTGGGATCTTGCGAAAGGCGCTCCGCACGCTTGTCCCTGAAGACGTCCGCAATGACGAGCAGGTCCGCGAAGCTGTGTTTGCGCAAGTGTTCCTCGTTTCCCACCATCCGTTCGTGGTGAGTGGCAAGAAACAGGAGGCGTTCTCGCGCGAGTGGAACAGCATCAAGCTGCGCTTCTTGCCTCCAACGCCAAACGCGACTGGCTCCAAGGCTAAGAAGGACGTTGATGGAGATGGCGAAGACAATGAAGAAGAAGAGGAAGAAGAGACGACCGACGACCGCATTGACCACTTGATTGAAGCGCACGACAGCATCAAGCAGTCGCTCATTGATCTCCTCACGAGCGAGAGCAACGGCGGCGTGCTGTACTCTTCCATTGCCGTTGAGCGCCTTGCCGCGCAGCGCATGCTGGCGTCGCTGCTCAACTTTGCAGGCAACGGTGAAGGCGAGAGCGTCGCGCTGCACGACGTCATCCAGGATTTGCTCATGAAGCGCGTCGACGACGAGCAGATCGGAGCGATCTCGGACTACGACGTCAAGGTGTACTTGACGCCATTCGACGAGCTCTACGTGCCGAAGAAGAAGGGCGACGCGGACGAAGAGAAGGTCTCTTCGAGAAAGCGCGGTGGCGGTGGCCGTCGTGGCAACGAAGACGAGCAGTGGGAGCAGCAGGTTCGCGAGGAGCTCGAGAAGAAGAAGGCAAAGGCTGCGAAGGACAAAGCCTCGTACACTGCGGAAGAGAAGACCCAGTTAGCTGAGCAGCAGAAGATCCGCAAAGCGTTGGAGCACAAACTCCAGCTGATTGGCCGCGTGCTCGAGACGGTCGAAGTGCTGGCTGTGGTTCGCCCAGACGAGCTCCACCCTGCGATCCCGTACTTGCTGCGCACGTTCAGCGTGCTCTTTGAGTGCGAAGTCTTTGAGGACGAAGCCTCTGAGGCGTTGCGCTCGATCTCGAAATCCATTTCGCCCGAGTTGCTGCGCGCGCACTACGAGGACGTGGCGAATGCGCTGCGTGTGGTGCTGCAGATCCAGCTCTTGGAGACGCGCAGCGAGAAGACCCAGGTCGTCACGCAGATGATCGATCTGTTCACGCGTACGCTCGCGGGACTGATGGAGTACGTGTTTGGGTTCCAGTTTGACAGCGAAGCGGATTTCGACGGCGACGCGCCAGTGAACCACATCGCGCCGCCAACGTTCCACCTGATCTTCCCTGTGCTGCGCACTTTGATCCAGCTGGAGCCAGAGTTGCGTCACTGGGCACTGCCACTGTTCGCAGTTCACGCGCGCATGATCCCTGAGGAAGAAGAGGAAGAGATTGGTGATGTCGCTGCGCAGCGTCTGCTCCGCAAGGACATGATCGTGCTGGCGCTCTACTTGCTCTCGCAGAAAGCCACGGGTGGCTGCGCGCCAATCGCGAACCCAGATCTTGCGCCAGCGCAGCTTTTGACGACGCTGTGCACGGGTCCAGCGCTCTCGAGCGACGAGTGGGCTCCGCTTTTGGGCGACGACGGTCTCTTGTCCGAGCACCACGAAGTTCGCCTCGCGGTGCTCAAGGCGCTCTTGCAAGTCGCTGAGAGCGACGACTCGGAGCTCGACACCAAGGAGAACCCGTTGCTGACGTCGCGTCTGTTCTTCTCGTGCTTTGACACGGACGCTTCGAACCAGCGCATCGCCAAGTCTGTGTGGGATTTGACGGAATCGTCGATCACGCCTCTCTTTGCGGGCCAGGTGCTCGTGCTTTTGAACCATGCGCACGCGAATGTCCGTGAAAGCGCGGCGCTTGCGATCGCAGATGGCATGAAGCAGTACCCGGAGACGATCACACCCATTCTCAACAACCTCAAGTCGCAGTTCCAGAGCAGTCTTCCAAAGCCGCTGGAGAGTCTGGATGAGTTTGGCATTCCAAAGGTCCGCCGTCCAGGACAGGGCGAGCCGAAGGAAGAGCCTGAGACGTACTTGCCGCGCTGTGGTGTCGGGCTCTGCTTGGAGAAATCCGTGCTCGCTGCCACTTTCTCCAAGGAGAACGTCATGGACGTCATGTCGTTCGTGATCGAGCACGGTCTCGGCGACTCGAACGCGAACGTGCGCACGCAGATGCGCAAGACCGGCATTCAGGTGGTCGACGCCTGCGGTGGTGGCGCCAACACGTCGCAGCTTGTGCAAGTGTTTGAGACATTCCTCGACAAGAAGCCGTCCAAGGACTCGAAGGAGCTCACAATCTACGACCACCAGCGCGAAGGTGTCGTGGTCTGCCTCGGCGCGCTCGCAAAGCACATGGACAAGACGGATCCAAAGGTATCGTCGATTGTCGACTCGCTGCTGGAAGCGTTGAGCATCCCGTCCGAGTCTGTGCAGCGATCCGTGGCGATGTGCTTGACGCCATTGATCCCGGCGGTGAAGGACCGCAGCACAGGTATCTTGGACGATTTGCTGGCGCGCGCGACGAGCGGGGAGACTTTCGGCGAGCGTATCGGTGCTGCGTTTGGTGTCTCGGCGGTTGTCAAGGGTCTCGGCATCTCTGCGCTGAAGCAGCACGACATCATCCCTCGCTTGGAAGACTCGATGAAGACCGGTGGCACGAACGCGCGTCAGGGTGCGATGCTCGTGTTTGAGTGCTTGAGTCAGCGCTTGGGCATCCTCTTTGAGCCGTACATCATTGTGATTCTCCCGATCATGCTCAAGTGCTTTGCGGACGCGAGCCCTCAAGTTCGTGACGCTGCTAGCCAGACCGCGAAGGGCATCATGGGCAACCTGTCGGCGCACGGTGTGAAGCTCGTGCTGCCGTCTGTGCTGCGAGCGCTCGAAGACAGCGCGTGGCGTACGAAGCAAGCTGGTATCCAGATTCTGGGTTCGATGGCGTACTGTGCGCCGCGTCAGCTGGGTTCGTGTCTCCCGCAGGTCGTGCCAAAGCTCACGGAAGCGCTCACGGACTCCCACCCGAAGGTTCGCGAGTCCGGCAAGAGCGCGCTTCGCGACATTGGTTCGGTGGTTCGCAACCCAGAGATCGCGTCGATTTCGAACGCGCTGCTGAATGCGCTCGAAGACCCAAACAAGTTCACGCCCGAGGCGCTGCAGCAATTGCAGTCGACGTCGTTCGTGCACTCGATCGACGCGCCGTCGCTCGCGCTGGTGATGCCGATCATCACGCGAGGTCTCAAGGACCGCGGTGGCGACGCGAAGAAGAAGTCTGCGTTGATCGTCGGCAGCATGTGCTCGATGATCAACGACGCGAAGGATCTGATCCCGTACATGGACATGGTGCTCCCAAGTCTCAAGAGTCAGTTGATGGACCCGATCCCGGAGGTTCGCGCGGTGGCAGCGAAAGCCATGGGTAAACTGGTCAAGGGGCTGGGCGAGAAGCACTTTTCCGACATTCTCGCGTGGCTGCTGGAGGCGATGAAGGGCGACTTTGGCAGCGTCGAGCGATCGGGGGCTGCCCAGGGTCTCTGTGAAGTGCTGGTTGCGCTGGGCAAAGAGCGCGTGGAGGCGACTCTGTTTGACGAGATCTTCCCGCTCGCGCGCCACCCAAAGTTCTCGGTGCGCGAAGGTGTGCTGTGGATCATCGCGTTCTTGCCGCCAGCGTTCGGCAAGGGCTTCTCCGTGTTCCTCAGCGACGCGCTGCCGATCGTTGTCTCTGGTCTGTCGGATGAAGCCGAGTCGGTGCGTGATGTCGCCATGCACGCTGGTCACGTTGTCGTGAACGCGCACGCGATTTCGCACACGAGGGACATTCTGCCGTCGCTCGAGGCTGGTCTCTTTGACGACAGCTGGCGCATTCGCCAGAGCTCCGTTGCGCTTTTGGGCGACCTCATGTACCGCATCAGTGGTACGCGCGCGGTTGGCTTGAGCGAAGCCACTGCCGGAGACGTGGACGAAGACGACGACGCTGCTGGAAGCGCTGCGGGCGACAAGGCGATCATCAAGATCCTCGGCATGGAGCGTCGCAACAACATTCTCGCGTCGCTCTACATGATCCGATCGGACACCTCGGCGGTGGTGCGTCAAAGCGCGCTGCAGGTGTGGAAGAGCGTGGTGGCCAACACGCCGAAGACGCTGCGCCAGATCCTCGAGGCGCTCATGAACTCGATCGTGAATGCGCTCTCGGGAAGCAACGTCGAGAAGCAGACCATGGCCGGACGCACGCTCGGTGAGATTGTGCGCAAATTGGGGGAGCACGTGCTGCCCGAGATCGTGCCGATCTTGCGCGCTGGTTTGTCGCCAAAGAACTCGAGCGGCATGCGCCAGGGTGTGTGCATTGGTCTCGCCGAAGTGATTGACTGCTCGACCAAGAGGCTGCTTGAGGACTACGTGGACACGCTTGTGGACGCGGTGCTCGACGGTTTGTGTGACGAGCTTCCCGAAGTGCGAAGCTCGGCGGCGCAGGCGTTCGACGTGCTTCAAAAGGGCATCGGCTACCGCGCGATCGACGAGACGGTGCCGTCGCTGCTGCAGCGCATCCGCTCGTCCGACATGCAGGCTCAAGAGCGTGCGCTTCTCGGCGTCCAGGAGATCCTGCGCGTCAAGTCGCGCGAAGTGCTTCCGTACCTCATCCCGCGCCTGCTCACGACGCCAGTGACCACTGCTGCGGCGCGCGCGATCTCTCGCGTTGCGCAGGCCACTGGGGCGGTCATCCACTACCAGATCGAGCGCATCTTTGGCGTGTTTATCAGTCAGTACGTTGCTTTCTTGTTTACAAACCCAATGGTCGCGGACGACATCAAGGCTTCGCTTCGCGACATTGTGCTCAGCGTCGAGAACACTGGTGTCCACTGGCTTGCGATTGAATTGTGCAAGTACTGTGAGAGCGAGGTGAAGGACGAGCGCGCGCTCGCGTTCTACCTCATCGCGGAGTTCTGCAGCCACACCAAGTCGCAGTACAACGACCAAGTGCCGCTGTTCCTCAAGCAGATCGTGCTCCACTTGAACGACACTGACGGCGAAGTGATCCAGGCTGCGTCCGACGCGTTCAAGGGCATGAACGTCACGGTTCGTCCCGAGCAACTGGCGAACCAGCTCGACTTTATCCGCCAGACGATCAACACGTTGGTCAGCGATGCGCGTCATCGCAAGGGCGGTGTCGGCTCGGGCGAGTACCTGCTGCCAGGTTTGTGCATTCCAAAGAGTCTCGAGCCGTTCTTGCCGAGCTACCAGCACGCGTTGATGAACGGATCCGCTGAGCTTCGCCAGAGTGCGGCGACTGGTCTGGGTGAGCTGGTGCTGCTCACGAGCGCCTCTGCGCTGCGTCCGTACTTGATCAAGCTCACTGGTCCGCTCATTCGTATCGCTGGTGACCGGTTCCCTGGTCACGTCAAGGCTGCGATTCTGAACACGCTCGAGATCCTCTTGGGCAAGGGCGGCGTGGCGCTCAAGCCGTTCCTGCCGCAGCTGCAGACGACTTTCGTGAAGGCGCTGAACGACAATGCGGGCGAAGTGCGCAGCCGTGGCGCGTCGGCGCTCAGTAAGCTCGTGACGCTGAGTCCGCGTGTGGATCCGCTGATCGCCGAGTTGACGGAGAAGCTGCGCACCACCAGTGGCGGTATTCGTGAAGCGAACCTGTCGGCTGTCTCCTCTGTGGTTGAGGCAGTCGGAGACAAGATCTCCCAGTCTGTCAAGGCGGGTTTGCAGGAAGCGCTCGTGGAGCTGCTCGACTCGCCTGAGGATTCGGTGCGTGAGCGTGCCGCCCAGTGTCTCGCTTACGCGGTCGTGTCGGACTCGGAAGGCGGCGAGGGCAACGTGCTAGGCTACGGCTTGGCCGAGGGGAAGAGCATCAGCGGCTTGCCCTGGACCAGACGCCACAGCGCGGCGCTGTTCCTGGAGCTCGTGCTGCTCAAGAACCCGTCGTGGGTCGCTGGAGTCGCGCCGCAGATCCGCGACACGCTGGTCGTCATTGGTGGCGACGAGCATGTCACCGTTCGCGCGAGTGGACTGAAGGCAATCGCTGCGCTCGTGAAGTCGAACCTGGCGCAGGCAGATCTGTTCATCCCCGTTCTCGTTGAAGGTATCAAGCACAACAACAAGGACGTGTGCAAGACCGCGGTGAAGATCGCCAAACGTCTTGCAAAGAAGGACCCAAGCGCCGTGCGCGCGCACCTGAACGTGCTCGTGCCGTCGATCTTCCAGAACATCAAGAGCAACAACATCGCCGTCAAGATCTCGTCCGAGCGCGCGCTGCTCTACCTGCTCGAAGTGAACTCGCGTCCCGAGACGATCGCCGCGTTCGTGCGTGGTGCTGATGCCACCGAGGGCAAAGTCATCGCCGAGTACGCGCGTCGCGTGCTGTCCAAGCTTCGCGCTGACAGCGGCGAGGAGAGCGAGTAGCTTGTTTTGATAGGAGCAGAGGAGAGAAAAGAGTTTGTCCAGGTCTGTCGATCCATGTACCCATGTGCTGATGATGCCATAGTGCATTTTAATGGAGGCACTTGCACAAAGTCCTTGACTTCCCAGCTCGTCCATGTCGCATTCCTGGCTCGTTAGTGAGTCGCTTTACGATCCAAATTCATCGCCAGCAAGCATGCGCAAATGTCGACGACGGATTTCTCCAAGAACGCGGATGGATATTCGCGATGGTGCTCGTCAAGAATAGCTCTCTCTCTCTCTTTGCATTCAGAGATCACTCGGGTGCGATACTGCACTGCTGCAGTTGGTGGTGCGTGAAAGCAGCATTCGGTGCTGCACTGACTCGATACCAATCATCGCAGACTCGGAAAATAGACTGGAATCCGCCAACCATTTGCATGACTCGTCCCATGAAGTGGTAGCCTCCTAAATGCGGAGAACCAGCCACACGCCTTGACCCGCGAGTAAAATCGCATCGCTCGATGACTGAGCATCTCATGTCACCTCACCTCACCCCAGGGGCTGTCCATCTAGAGGAGGAGACAAGCACCACGGCTTTTCCGATCCGAAGGCTCGCGTTCCGCTCTCTCTCTCTCTCACTCCATTTTCCCTTCATTGGTGAATACGGCAAACAACCAATCCGGTCACTCGGTTTTCTTCACTTCTCCGCCTCCCCTCTCCTCGTCAAGCAATGCTCAAGGCGTTCCTTGCCGCTCTTCTTCTCGTCTCAGCTTCGACTGGAGCTGTGCGCCATGTGCGAAAGGGCAGTCGGAAATGAGTGTCGAAGGCGTTGAAGGCATCTTCTGCGTCGACGGCACGCGGATCTGGTCCGATTTGCTCCGGCAGCGTCAGCACTGGACTCTGTCCTGGGAAGAACGATCGTCTCCCAATTGCTTCGTACTGCGGCGTCGTTGCTTCGGGCGTCTACGGCTGCAAGATTTTGAACGCGCAGTCGGTGGCGACATTGACGCCAGCTCTGACCCCTGCACCGACTCCTTCGTCCGCCACTCCAAGCACTTCGACGTCCGCTGACTGCCCAAACGGTGGCACCCCAATGAGTGTCGAAGGCTGCCACAAGATCTTCTGTGTCCAGGGGGTTGCGTGCGCTGGTGAGATCTCCAACGGCGCTTGCCCAGCTGCCAACGCTGCCATGGGACTGCCAAAGGATCCTACTGCACTACTGTGCGACCTGGCGTGTACGGACGCAAGCCCATTGCGTAATTGCCACTCCCTATTGGCGCTCGACTCGATGCATTGACACACATGAGCATTTTAAGAAGATCTACGCAGTTGCATTCATCAGTCCACATTTACATGCAACAAATAATCCATCACTTACCACCAACGACTGCCTTACTGTCCTTGTTTTCGCCGCGATTGTGTCGCATTCCCGATTTCCTTCACTCCTTGAAAATCAACCAAACTTCTCGCTGACTTGCTTGATTCGTAACTTCTTCAACCCGATTGGCTCGCTCACTCTGTCAGGCATCACACGCAGAGAGGGTCGAGCTATTTCGCATCCTGTCCAGTTTCGCACCTTGCTCCGTTTGCTTCAGTGATGGCGTGCAACTGCTGACGGATCTTTTCGGCCAGATCGCGCGCCTCTTGGAATCCACGAAACTTGCTATCCATCTTGGCTTTCGTTCCCAGACTTGCCTCACTCTGCAGACTCTCGTCCCCCACCACAAGCTTGTCCATGTAGTACGCCGACCGACGCAGGTGCTGCAAGAACTTGAGCGAGTGCGTCTCCATCCGTTCTTCGCTGCTTTCCTTCGCTGTTGCTGCCTGAGCATCTGCATTGGGGTCCTGGGAATCCTCACCAGGATGAGCGATGCGGGTCTCCCCCTCGCCAGCTGGAAGGCAAAAAGTCACATGCTCTGCGGGTTTCGGCAACTTCCTTGTGTTCTCGCTTTCTTCGTCGTCGACTGCATCTGGTTCACTGGTGAGCTCGCGCAAGGATCGTCTGGCACACTTTCGAAGCGGACTCTCGAGCGGCAGTGGACTCTCGAAGTCGCTGGATAAATGGGTCACCACCCGCTTCAAGATCCGGCGTGGAGAAGGTGATGCCCCAATCGGGAGCGGAGACATTGGCGTCACTGCTGGCGATTGCACACGCTGACGAAAAGGACTCGAGGTGATGTTCGTGAGCCGATTCTTTCGCTCGCTGTACTCTTCCAAAGCTTTCGTTACTGTGCTTACAGGGTCTTTGATGCCGAACGCCTTCACTTTGTCGACTGTCATGGCGCTCAGGTCTCCAATGGTCTTGATCTCGTAGAACGAGAAGAACTGTCGAAATCCCAACGGGAAGTGGCGATACAGCTCGGTAACCGACTCGGTCGAGTCCAGCAGGTCCGGGAAGATGCACGGGTTTGAGCTCCCGCTGTTGCCTCGCGAGCGAGTTTGAACAGCTGGAGACGGGGGCGACTTTCCTCGTGATGGAGTTCCAGCGACTCCAGTGTCCACTGTGAGTCTTTCCTTCTTCGGTGTTGTCGACGGCGCTCGCTCGGTACTCGATCGCGGGCTCGCATGATCTTCGTCAGCGGAAGCAACAGGCGCTTCTGGCAGTTCGCAGCTAAGCTGTATACTTCCCAGCACACACGGAGAAGACAAACTCGCATCTGCTGAGGCAGGTACACTATTCGGCGCGACTGCGTGGCTCGGTGGGGTACTGGGTTGGACACTGACGGGGGAAGAGATACTCGCCGAGCTGACGGTCTCAATCTCTTCGTCTGGAGCTGGATCCGCGACAGAAGACTCACTTCTTGGACAGTTTTCAACGCAAAAGCTGAGCAAATCGTCCCCTGTAAGCTGTTGGCTGCCGTTGCGTGCAGTTTCTTCCAGAAGTCTCTTGCCAGCGCCAATTGCGCTTTCCGTGAACTGCATCAGCTGCAGATGGCGAACCGGGATACTCTCGGCGCTCATCTGGCTCTTGAACACACAGGAGACGACATCTTTCAAGGTGCGAAGAACTGCCAGCTTGTCTTGAACATCTCCGGTCGGATTCAGCAGAGTCGAGTATTCTAGAAGTAGGTACACCAGGGTACACGACAGCACGTTCGCTCTCGAGGACAAATCGATCCGCTCCTGATCAAGGTCGTCGCTGTCCCACATGTCGAGTATCCGAGCACCACTGGGAAGCTGTTCTTTCACGCCACTCATCCGGCTTATCATGCTGGAGGACAGTTTGCCTTTCGGATGCACAAACAGCGCTCTCAGCTCATCGTGCGCCTCAAATCCACCGAGGAGTGGACGGAGCAACTGAAGCTGCCAGTGGATCCCGAACAGCCTCCGGTAGTTGCTTGCTTCCACTTGGTCTTTCGACGGCATTGCTTGGTTGGGCACGGTTTGGTTACTGCTCGCCTGAGATTCTGCTGAGCTGACTGAGCCACTCGAAATGGCAAACGCAAACTCCAAGCAGATACGAAGCAGCCGAAGTCGAAGCTTTTGGCTCTTCTGCTCAGCGTTTGCTCTTTCCGAATGAAGTCGGGAGCACAAGCCGCCCCAGACGGTGTTGACAAGACCAGCTACTTGCTTGGTGTCCGAGTCGGACATCGTTTCAGCATGCGCTATGAGCCAATGGATCATGCTCAAGACATCTGGAATGATCAGTGCCAAGCCGAAGAGACTGTTTCGGACTGCTAGGACCAGTGCTTCACCAGCAATGGGCGGAGGTGATGGCTGTTGACCCCGCGTGTCTCCCAGATCCAGCAGAGCGCTGCTTCCATGCCGACTTCGCCCGACTTTTGATTCCTGGGCACTCCTTGCAGCGATGGCGCTCACGCCAACTGAGTGTACACCCTTCCCGTCTTCCCAGAGTGCTGCTGCAAACTCTGTGAACTGCTGCGCTTCTCTCTCGCTAAACTCACCCTTGGAGCTCAATCCACGCCGTCGTCCCATGATGGCCACGAGCGGCTTCGTCACAGCTTCGTCGTACCAGCGTTTCCACTTGCGCGCATTTTCCTGGATCGCTTCTTGCGAGCCCTCTTTCTCCAGGCAAAAGCGGTTGAAATCTTGCACGAGCGCCGACACGAGGTTTCTCCACGTGATGAATGCCGCTTGGAGAACATTCAAAAGCATCTCGTCGTCAATGCAAGCCAGGATCGGACGCACCAGCAGCTGGATCACGGTCTTCTTGAAGAACCACTCTTTGCTCGGACGAAACACGGCGACCAGGTGGTTCCACGCTTCCATGCTCATCAAGCGGATCGACGCATCGCGATGGCGCATGGAGATCTCGGGGATGTACAGGATCTCGTTCAGAATGGCCAGATCCGTGGCGAGACTCCCCTTCATCAGCAAGAGAATCAGGATCCACAGCTGCAGCGCGTCGCGGTTCCGGTTCTTCTCCATGTGGATCTTCATCGCAGGGAACGCGTACTGAATCATACAGTCTTGCAACATCTCCAGCACCTCTGCCGACCACTTCCCGACATGTCGGCTCGCCTCTTTCAGGATGAGACGCGATTGCTCCCAGGTTGCCTCGTGGGAGCTTGACAGGCGACTGCAGATAGGCTTCAGCCAGATTTGCACCGACGACGCCGACGCCAGCACCACTTGCGGGTATTTCAGCATGAACAGGTGCAGCCCCTTCAGCGCCTGCAGTTCAACTGCAGCAAGCGCAGACCCCGCACAGTCGCGGAGGCAGCATCAGTCTTAGCCACCACATCAGTATCTCAATTGACATCCTGTCGGTCGGTGCATATGCGTACGTACTCTCCCGCGACTTGAATGGGTTCACGATGGCTTGGACGAACGCTTCGAGTATCCGCTGCAGGAACGGGTGGCGGCTTTCCTCGATATTCTGCATCGTCAGGCTCCAGAGGCAGAGCTTGTACGTCGGCTACGATAATCGCACAAGACGATGCGCATAACGACGACGATGGCATGAGTATCCGAAACACCACACATACGTGGACGATAACAGGAAATGCACTCGTGCTTGCTTCACCTCGTCCTGTGTTGAGAAGAGCAGACTGACAATGTCCGAGAGGAACGCCGACACCTGCGCGTCCGTGAACTTGGCAGCGAGCGTCCTGTGGTACATGAAGTACGAGAGCGTGCGCAGACACACGTGCAGCAGATCCTTGACCGTCGCGTGCTGCAGGTCGTCGTGGAATTCCACCAGCAGCGCCGGCAAGTGCTCGCAGAGCGCCTGCACGGACGCGGGCGTGTCTTCTGCGCGCAGCAGCTGGTTCAGCTCCAAGTACACGTCGATGCGCTGCTCTCTGCCGCGAGACGACGGGAGCCTGCGCGTCGCGATCTCGCACAGCTGCGCACTCAGGACGTCGCAGTCGCTGGCGTTCTCCACCGCCACCACGCCGTCCGTGGGAGCAGCAGTCGTCGGCGCTGTCATTCTGATTGCTTTATATCGTGCTTGGGTTGTTGCTGCGAACTGTCGAGTCACAGCGAGCTCACTTGATGGATTTGAGGGCGATTTGTAGTAGCATAATCAACACAACAGTGCGCTTTTTGTTTCATCGCAGATGGCATTCTTCAAGATGCTGAGAGCAGTCAGCTTCGATATGTCGGCGCTAGCAGAGGTGATCACCAAAACTGGTGTGCGCGCGTTTTCGAGTATGAGGTGGAGGAGCACGAGAAGCTCGAGAAGTACGTGGGGCTGCACAGGCGTGGAGAGACGGCACCACCACCACACAAAGTCCAGATGGGGAAAGGACTTCGCTGACAAAGTCATTCGTCGATCAAGAATTGCCGTCCACAGTGAGAGCCATGAAGAAGAGTGCGACTCGCTAAAAGTACACAACGCGGCCACGAGAGAGCACGAAGGCGTGACTCGGAAGGCTCGCTCCTTTCTTCTCGCTCGACGAGGGTACTTACTCCTCAAGTCTGTCCACGCACGCATGGCTCAAGTCGGCACTGGAGATGCAAGAATCGATGGTGTCTCCGTCATTCGAGCTGCTGCCTCGTATCGCCCTCACAGATCTTGAGCTTGAGCCGTCGGGACCCACCGCTCTTGTCTCTCAGAAGCTGCATTCGAAAGTGCGTTTGGTGAAATACTGCGCTTCGTCAGCAGCCGCTCTCTCCTTCCCGGCGGGACCTTCGAACGCGCAGCTTTGGGGAGCCGCGATCAACTCTCTGAAGACTCGGATAGCTCCGTATCAGCATCCAGTAGGTCTTGTGGGTGTAGTTTGGTTCGTCCAAAGGCAGCATGGAGCTCTGACAGCTCTCTTTCTGTTTGGGCTTTGGTGCCTTAGAACCTTGTGCAGGTACTTGGGGTCGCAGGCGACTCACTTACAGCTCCAGCGTCTATCGTGATGGAGTGCATTCCGCTGACTTTGTATGACGCGCTCCATCGAGATCACTTGTCGCTAGCGAGACGCGAGATCGCGCTGATCGCCACCAACATGCTGCTCGCGCTGCGCTTCCTTCACGCAAAGGGTGAGAGTTTCGGCTCGAGCCTGACGAGCCGGAAAGTCATGCTCGACAGCAACAACAAGGTCAAGCTTCGCCGCTTTAGCGTCGAGTTTATCCAGCGAAACGCGGTGAGCCACGGAACGCTGAGCCGTCTTCCAGAGACGAGCTCCTTCTGGCAGACCCAGTACGAAGCTGTGCAGACGGAGGAAGGACGACACCATACGACCAGTACTAGCGATCCTGCGACGTCAAAATCAGATGGGCAAGACCAACATGCTGGCTTATCGGAAAGCGCGCAAGTCCTGGCTGCGCAAAAGCAGGATCTCTTTGCGTTTGGGATGCTGCTGCTCGAGATGTGCACCTGCGAGAAGCCCAGCAGCGAGATCTTTAACCGACTCTCGTGTGCCGAGCAGATCGACCCAGTGTTTGGTCGGATTGTTCGTCTGGCGCTGTCCTGTGGTGGACACATCGCCACTAGCGAGCCTCGAAAGAACGAGTCGCTGGTCGATGCGGCGATAACTCCGTCTGCGTCCTGCTTTCTCGACCTGCTCACAAAGAACGAGCAGCAGCGAGAGAGCGAAGAAACCCGGCTTTCGAGTGCCTCGTTTCCGAGTTTTCTCCACGCCGACCGGTATTTTGCAGCGACAGAGGCACAGCAGACTGAGAAAAGCCTTCAGTTGCGAGAATCCCAGTTTGAAGTCGCGGCGAAGCGGCTCGGAGCTGTTGAACAGGAGCTTGTGGAGGAACAGAGCAATTCCGAAGTGCTCGTGCGACAATTCGAGAAACTGCAGCAGGAGAAACAGCAGTCCGTGAGCGCAGCTGCAGCGTTGGAAACCAAAGTCCAAGAGCTCATTGCGGCCAATGACCAAGCGCAAGTCGAGAGTAGATTGCTCGCCCAGGCTTCCACGCTGCAAAGTGAGAGCATGGAGCGACTGCAGATGCAAATGGAGGAGTTCCGGCACTGCGTTTCGAGGTTCCACGACGAGAAACTGGCGGACGTGAAGGAGAAGCAAGATTTTTTGATCAAAATCCTCAAACTGAAAGACGAGAAGCGCAAAGTCCACGAAGAGAAGACCGAGCTGGAGAAGACAAATAGCGCATTGGCAGCAAAAGTCGGCAGTGAGAAAGACGCGATGGACATATTGAAGGAAGATGGAAGCAAGCGACACTCAAGTGGGACCAAGAGCAGAAAGCGCGGCGGAAGGTCGAGCGTCAACGCGAGTTGCTGAAAATGGAGGAAGAGCGGTCGATGTACTCCTTTGAGCTGAACCATTGCCCGACTGGGTTGTTGGATCCAACGCAGGCGACGAGCTACGTCCTGGAATTGAAGGAGAAGGAGATCCTGGTGCTCCACGAGAGCATTGGAGAAAGAAAGCAGCGAGAGGAGAAATTACACACCAGGATCGCGAACCAGCGACTTGACTTGCAAGGAATGCGCGACGCTCAGCGTCAATTGCAGGCGTGCAAAGAGGGACTCGAGTCGCACCAAAAGGCGCTTTCGGACCAACTGGAGTCAAAGAACGAAGAGATAGCGCGTCTCACAAAGCAGTTCCGCACTGCCACATCTCAGATCTCGGTGCTCACTGGCAAGATCGCGGACTTTGAAGAGGAGCTTGAGCGACAAGCCAAAAAGCGAGCTGACGAAGGTATGCTTTGCTGGTTGTCTGTGTGGCGAGCAAGCCCTTCGCTTATGATGCTGTTGTGCTCACTTTAGCGAATCTACATGTGCTCGATTGGTCATAACAGAGAGAGCCCGGCGACTGCGTCAGTGTCTGACTCCACAGTGCGACGCACCAAGGTTCCTCATTGGAAGCTCAGGGTACTGCAAGGAGTGCGAGGAGAAAGCGAGGAAGCAGCTCGTGGCGTCATCTGCGTCAACGAGCCGAAAGCCACGGAGTAGTCGCTCTTCTTTGTCTTCTTCGTCTCCGTCGCATCGTCGCCAGCGAAGTCTGGACAGCGCGTCTCCCACTTTCACGCTCTGCAGCAACAATGTCAAGAATGCGCAAGTTGTCGAGCTGGTGCGAGCGATTCGAGAGAAACAAGAAGAAATGGACGCTGGCGAGCGCGAGAATCAGTTTCGAGAAGTCGACGAACAACAGGAGAAACAAGACTCGCGCTCGCAGATCCTCGGACTCGTCAAGCAGCTGACAGTCATGCTCAAGGAAAACGGTAGTTTTTGTAACTATGTCGCGCGCCGATTCATGATTTTTCTCATGTGTGTATGGCTGGATACAGAAACCCTCAAGGACGATTTGCCAGAGTGCCGGGTGCTCAAGACGCTGCTCTCGGTCATGAAGCAGTCCAGCGAGAGCCTCGCGCTCCAGCTCGAGTGCTGCAAGTGCCTCAGTGTCGTTGTGTTCAGCCACGACCGGAACCGCACCATCCTCGTCGCTGAGGGGCTGTCGAGCTTGTGCTTTCAGCGAGGAGACGGTTTGCTCTGGACATGAAGATGCTCGAAGCGGGCTGCGTGCTGCTGACGAATCTCTCCCATAACTGCGGTAGGTTGTTGTGCGCGGACTTTTTACCTCGTGGTAGGCGTAGAGGATGCTGACTCGTGTGGCTGGTTATCGCAGAAAGCAACAGGAAGCGGATCCTGGACTGCGGAGGGATCGACTCGGTCCTCCTCGCGATGCAGGCGTTTCCGCAACACCTCAGCATCCAGAAGAAGAGCTGCTGGGCTCTCTTGGCGCTTGCTGGGTCAGGTAAAAGGAGAGGCGACCAACAATGGCTGAGTGACCATTGACACATCCACACATTGGCTAACTTTCGCTTGATGGTGTCAGACTTCATGTGCCACGAGATCGCAGCGCGCGGTGGGTTAGGTGCGGTCATCGCAGGGATGCTGAATTGCTCCGCAGATGAGCATGAACACTACTATGGCGTCTGGGCACTTTTGAACTTGGTCTCTGGCACTACGTCCCGCCTCCAGAGCTTTGAGCGCCAGGAGGGAGTCGCAGAGGTCGCAGAAGCCGCGATCGCATGCTTCCCCGACCACCCAGGCGTCCAAGAGAAGGCGCGGACCGTTCTGCAGTTTGTAAGCGGTTGCGAGTGAAAGGTCTGAGATGCTGAGCGGCAGGGCAGGTCATTGCCGCTGCTCTGATGGCTTTACGGCAGATCAATGCATGACAAGAGACAACTCAGCGGACCAGCAAACCTAACCTGGCGCAGTGGAACGAAAGACAAACGAGAGCGACCACGTTGTGGAGTTACCTGGATAGGTGTGGTATGGTACGTCCCTATCTGCTGCGACGCGCTGCTTCGAGCAAACGGGATGGTCGACATTCAATTCGAGAACCCGTGCTCATGCGAAGGTAGATCGATCCCTTAGGCGGTCTCGGCTGGCGTGTACGCGTCGAAGAAGTCGTCGCCGAGCCAGTCGGCCGTCACCTTCATGTAGAGCGCCTCACCCGCAACGTAGTTGGCGGCGTCGCTCGAGTCGCCCGTGCCAGTGTACTTGGAAAGAGCAGGGTACGGGTACACTGGACGCGAGCGAGACGCCGAGGTGGAGCCCGAACTCGAAGCGGAAGTCGAGACCTGCGAGCGGAGAGCGCGCGCGGCAGCAGCA